>JAOBAT010118290.1:0-13765 GCA_026413305.1 Hydrozoanthus tunicans
CTTATGGTTTGGGTTACTTGTTATGGACGAAAAGAACTGATAGCAAAGGTTGACTCGTCTCTCCTTGAGGGTTGCGAAACCAAAGTTGGCGATGCATTTATCATGTGATGAGTAGTAGTTTATGCCGGGTTCTGTATGTGACTTAACTGTTGCAAGATGTATGGGGATTAGATAATCATCTCCAAATGTTGTTGTTGGTTTTAGTCATCAATTGATCAGCTCAAGAAAAAGCTTGAAGAAGAAACTGCCAAGTTGAGGGAAATGGCCCCTAATTTGATGCAGGAAGAAGGAAAACAAGGTAATATACAAATTTTTCTATAGACAATTAAAATGAACACTTTTATTTACTTGTACCCTAAGGCCATGAATAACAGGTTTTAGACAACCAATTTCCAAAATTTCTGGAGCTTCTAGTCTCAGTCATCAGAAGCAAACCATGGCTGTAGTTGCTTCTCTTTGTCATAGTCTGTTGTATTGTTTTTGGAAAGAAAAATATTTTATCTGTGAATTTGTGTTTGCCCTCCCCACTCAGTAAAGACATTTTTCCTGGTTGGAGATGCTAGAGAATGATGAAGCCTTCCACAAGTGAAGGCGAAACGTCAATGCACTTTTAGAATTTTTAACATTTTTAACGCGTGAAAACCGTAGAACCTTTTATAGATTTTATCTTTTTTATCATTCGTTTTAACCATTATTCAAAAGGTGAAAATGTAATAATCTTTTTAATCTTTTAGCATCTGTGGTTTCGGCAAACCTAGGAGGAACTTGGCAAGCCATTGAACCGGAAGTTCGGGCTACTGTTTTGGAGTACGCTGACAAGGAAGAGATCAGAGACGAGGAGGATAAACCAGTAGAGTTCCAGGCCGACACTGAAGAGGGATTACAAAGGTAAGCTCTTTTTGCTTTACTGGCTTTATTAGTTTTTTGAATTGATCATTCCGAAAAAGATGGCCGCTGTATTTTGCCACAATGCATTGCGAACCTTGCACCGCTAGGAAGGTGACAACTGGTAAACTCTTCCTTCAGGGTTCGTACGGAAAAGCCCTGGAACTTTTTTGTTAGGAGACAGGATGGCCGAGTGGTTAGCGCTCGTGCCTTCCACCTCTGTGAACCCGGGATCGAATCCTGGGTTTGCATGTGGGCTAAGATTTGTCGATCATCTTCTGACTCCGAGGTTTTTCTCCGGGTTCTCCGGTTTTCCTCCCGTCACAAAATCGTCATTCACGCCGAGATCTGTGCCGTCGAGCGATTAAACAAAAGCCACTGGCTTGGGAGAATGGGCAACCACTCCCAGCGTAACGACGATAAATAAAGTTAGTTTAATTTTAGTTTATTAAGCCCTGGAAAATTTCATAGAATTTCATTGAAAAAACTAAATTCGCTAAATGATGTTTTTTTTTTTTCGTTCCAAGTAAAACTTAGGATTTTAGACTTAATTTTTTGCATGCCGTTGTTACATTAAGTTCAACAAATACGAATTTTCAGAACATTAACCATTAAAACAAGTGATTGTAAACATTATTATTTTCGTTCTCATTTTTGGGTTTAAACAGCCCTAAACAGCTCTGGCAAACCCTAGGTTTTTGAAAGTCTGAAGGTGTACGAACCCTGTTCCTTGTACTAGCAACATTGTGTATGTTAAGTTTGAGGGTTACTGATTTTCTTTATGCGTTTTTATGGGCATTTTTAGACCTTTATGCGCTAAGTACTATGGGTAGATGTAGAAGTCGTCATCTTTAGCGCATCTGTAGGTTGAACACGGAATGCAGTCAAAATTTGCGTTATGCAAAACTTAGAAAAATGGATCTTATTAATTTTGTTGTTTGTTAGGGTTTTTGAAAAACAACATCTGTTCGAGTTTGGGGTTTGTAGGGGTTACCGAAAACCTGGAAATTTGATGGTTTGAATAAGACTTTTCTCAGACCTAAAAAATTAATAGTTGCACCTAGGACAGAAAACGAATGATTTGGGTCTGATGAAATCCATTTGATGCGGCCGTTTAAAACTATTTTGATTTTATATTTGAACAACTTAGAAAACTGAAGAAAATGTTATTGCTAGAGATTATTATAACACTTATGATGTTAACTAGTGTAAAACCTGATTGTAGTGAACTAGGAAACAAGCCACTTTGCTAATGCAGATTACTACACGTTCAAGCCCTTTGTAGAGACAAAAGTTTCCTAATTTGTTGATAAATGAGAAAAATGTGGCCGAGCAAAACTAGTTGGCCCCAACAAAGGACTAAACGAGTAGGAATCTGCATTAGCGAAATGGTGTGTTTTCCTATGACAAGAATTTGCGGCTTCCAGAGAAGTATCATTACAAAATTGAATGGGGCATGGGAGGAAATTTGTAGAGTAAAAAAAATCCGCGTTCGGTGATATAGGCTGAAGGATATACATGATTATAAGAAGCTAATTACGGTTTACATTCGTGTTTCTTTTTAGTGCTTTAGACCAAATCAGAGAGCTTCTTAACAACGGCAAATACAGAGGAGCATTAGCCACCCTAAAAGCGGCTAGGAGAAATTGGCCTGAACACTCGGCTTTTGTGGTGAGGGAGGCCAGTGATAAGCAAGAGCAATCAGCCGAAAACAGGTATTATTTGTTCTCGTGGTTTCTTTAAACTAACTATCCCGGGTTTTTTTTGTGCCTTTACTTTTGGAGCACTAGGGCGTGAAACACTTCCGCAACCACCTGTAGCCTTTGCCTCACTGATGTAGGTCATTTAGCTGGTGTCCCGCTGACCTCCTTTTCTTTCTTATTGCTTCCGATCGCATTCTTGCTCACTTTTGCCGTGTAAAGGGCTAATTGTTGCTTTAGCGTTTCTCTTTTCTACCTAGTCGCAGTCCTGCGTCAACCTGATGAGCATATTTCTTTTAGTTTCTCTGTCACTGCCAAATTAAATGGAGAGAATAACTGTTTCGGTTTACCAACAGTGACTGCGAAGATTTAGCCAAGAATGAGCTGAGTAAAGAAGTCCTCGACCAAGTGAACGTTTTAAAAGCAGTTTTTACTGGTAAGTTAATTGCAAAACTTAAAGCAGCAATTTCATGATGAAGCAACTTTAGATAAAATTAGTACGGTCTGACCTTTGTTTCAGATTCAAGTAGAAATATAGCGGCGTCCCCTATGTCTGTGACTGAAGCGGCTAATGGCGAGGTTAGCGAAGGCTCTGATGGAGTTCTAGGACCGGGAGGAGGAGCACCCACTGATGACCAACAGAATACTGCACTGGTGAACGCGATAAATATGCAGCAAGCTGTTGTTAACTATTTGAAGGTTTGTTAAGCGTTTTAGGACTTAATAAAAGCTCTTTGCGTTATAGTCACTTTTACTTTTCAGAGTATACTTTTGAGAGTTGTAAGAAAAACAAAAAACAGTATTATTGTAACAGTTTCTTAATAGCAATGATTTCAAATTATGTTCTCTCGAGTTTTCGGTGTTTCTGCCTTTAAGACGATAGATCTCTTAACCTGTGTTTTTTTGTTGTAAAACCATAAACATCTGGGCGAAAGAACAGGTTTCTAAGATCAGCAGGTTGTTTTGCTTTCGCTGACATTTAGTTGAACTAAAGAAGACCCTTAAAAACAGCTGCCCTACCATAGCTCCCGAGGACAACTTTTCGTATTTGTTTATTTAATTTATTCACTGTATTGATCTGTAGTTAGTTGACCAATTATGCAAGTTCTTCTAGCCTGCTGACTGTGTAGTT
This sequence comes from Hydrozoanthus tunicans, assembly GCA_026413305.1. NCBI lineage: Eukaryota > Metazoa > Cnidaria > Anthozoa > Zoantharia > Hydrozoanthidae > Hydrozoanthus > Hydrozoanthus tunicans. The sequence continues at coordinate 3,718 of JAOBAT010118290.1, forward strand.
TAACTTCTAGTTATTGCAGCCAGCAGTGCATAAAGTTATGGCCAATTGTTTCTTTGTTCTTTAGTCACCTTGTACAAGTATGCACAAATAAGTCATTGTCATTGTCATTGACAAATGATAGAAGTACTAGTTAAAGATAAAACAAAGTCCCAATATAACTTTCCAATTTATAAAAACAGATGCCTTAAGAAGTAATAATGCCGAAAAAATTACATTGCATTCACAAACTGACTGCAGAATCAAAACAACAAACTCTGCACGAAAAGCTTCATGTAATTTCTTTAATTCTTCACAGCTTTCTGTTAATACTAACAGTGGCCTAAACTGACAACAACTTCGGTAATTTTTTTTATAAGAGCTAAATAATATCTCATTGTGCAAGTTTCCCCTTTTTCGTAATGGCTCGTTTCTTTTTTTAGGACTTTGTTGGTTTTCATGTACAAATGGAAAATGCCATTCCAGTGATTTGCCAGCTTCTTGGATCTAAGACTATTTCAGACGTTGTGGAGGCTGTGGACTTCTTTGTCACTGCTTATGAGTTTGGTCTAAACAACGCCATAAATGGTGTACGGCGCATGCTCGTGCTTATATGGTCACGTGACTCTGCAGTTAAAGACTCAGTGGTGGAAGCTTATAAAGGATTGTATCTAGATCCCCAAGCACCAAACCAAAAGTACAATTTTGTTTCTTGTTTCTCCAGGATTTGTTAACCTCCTTGTTTTGTCTCCTAGAGGCCTTGGAAATGTTTTGTCTTCTAGAAGCCTCAGGATTGTTTTACCTCTTGGAAACCATTGAACTGCATTATCTCCTAGAAGCCTTGGGGTTGTTTTACCTCCTAGAACCTTGAAAATGTTTTATCTCTTAGAAACCTCGGGGTTGTTTTACATTTCGGAAACCTTGAAATTGTTTTATCTCCAAGAATTGTTGGGATTGTTTACTTCCTGTAAACCTTAGTTAGAATTGTTTTATCTTCTAGAAGCCTCGGGATTGTTTTACCTCCCCGAAACCTTGAAATTGTTTTATCTCCTAGAAACCTCGGGATTGTTTTAAATCTCGGAAACCTTGGAATTGTATTATACCCAAGAAGTGTCGAGATTGTTTACCTCCTGGAAACCTTAGACCTGTTTTATCTCCTAGAAGCTTCGGGATTGTTTTTAATATTGGAGTGGTGGCACTGAACGTCTTCTTTTAGTTTCAAAAAATAATTTTTATAATTTTGTAAGACTATGTGATTACCTTTTTGTCGGCTTTTCCTATAGATCGAAGATGGAAACCATTGTAAAGAATCTGATAACTCTAACACAAGGGGCCTCTATTGGCGATTTGACTTCTCTTGAAGCGCTGGTAAGATAGTTTTAGAACTTTCAGTAGCCTTTTAAGAAGGAGGGTACGTGATTTGAATACGAGGGTACCAATACGCATAAAGAAAGCGACCAGTCACTCCTTTGGGTGATCAGGCCATGCTTCTCACGACGTTTTTAGTTAAAGCTGAACTTACATTTTACATAACTAAAAGAAAAGTGAGTTTCCTACTTTTAAAAATTCTGAGCTCTGTCCAGAACTGACGGCTGTACATTTTAAAACTGATCTGTGTAACGTAAAATTACAAGAGTTTAGAACTTTCCACACCCAAATGTATACTTTAAGTACTTGAGGATAAAAGTGGAAATTAGGAAAAATCAACAGCAGTTTGGTATTTACAAAAGTTGACTGAGAAGCAGCTTAGTTTGATGAAAGATTTGCACGCTTCCAGAAATGTCCTGGGCTGGGTTGTTCAAAGGGTGGTCAACTTGCCAAAATTTAAGCAGCAATTTTTTCCCCAAGGAATGATTTACGGTTCATATAAAGTTAAATGCTCTTTAGATTTTCCAGGTAAAAAACTTGTCCCTTCCAAAATTACTGATCGAAACAGCCACTGTATGGATGGAAACAAGACCGCGGGTAAAAAATGTAACCCAGAGTTAGTGCTAATCGGCCTTTGATCAAATAAGCCCTTGACCCGTTTTCCTAAAAAGTAAAAAAATCCTCGATACTTTTTGAGTTTGGAAGTTCGAGAAGGCCCTGGTTTTGTCCACCAAGAAACTCCTGTAACTTTGAGTTTAGTATTTTGAAAAACCTTCATAAGTGACGCAAACTCAGTCTTTGTCACAATGTCTTTGTTTTTTTGCTAGTTTGGAATTCCTTGAAAAGGTTATGGTAAAGTGTAATAAAATTTCATTTGTTCGCCGGGGTATTTACTTTGGTATATTTCAAAAGCGGTGGCGATTGCAGTTTGCCTCTCAGACTGTGAATGAGGATAAAGTTGAGTGTGCACTTACAGTATCTTAGCTAAAAAAAGCTTGTTAACCTTTCATCTTCCGTTTTGTAGCTGGTGCAGCTGATGAAGAATGACTTGATACCTGACCGAGTTATCCAGGTGTTGTGGGAAAAGTTTGCCATGAAGGTAAAGCTTCTTGTAATGGCGTCTGTTTTTTGTCGTTACCCTTGTCATTGTCATGGGCGTCAGCATTATCATAATCAACACCATATCTCGGTCATCATCGTCATCATTTCCATATACTATGACACGATCACGTTAGCACTGTCGTTACCCTTCGTTGGCTACTGTTGGAGTCATCGATCTTGTCTTCATTGTCACCATCATTACTACCACCATCATCTAAGTGATCTTCATTCCCATCATTAACATCAACTTCTTTCTCTACCATTACCATATGGTTTTCAATGTTATGAAACTAGGGAATGTCTACATTTATTTTTACATTGGTTTGATTCTCTATCACAACTTTCATCGCCATGGTTGTTACTAGTATATGTCTTGATAATGTCCAAAGTCACTATCATTTTCTTGATCTTTTAAGTGCAAGTTTCACAAGCTAGTCTAGTCTTGGTTTTGTACACTCTCCATGGCAATTATTACCCTAGAATTCGAGTTTTCACACTAAAAAACTACACAGAAAATTTGGCATGCTACGAGTGTGTGAGAATTGATACATTCTAACAACTGGGCTCCCCTTTTCTGAAGAATAATTTTGTCATTGTTGTCTTACAAATATACGTATCAAAGTATCAATCCTACTTCAGGATCCACAGACCACCCCAGAAGAGAGTCGCACAGCTCTTGTCTTGCTTGGAATGTTTGCTGGGTTAGTACTATGATATTTACACATGACTGTTTATAAGTGTGATTTATGCAGATACAGCCTGCGAAAAAATAGAAAGATATTGGTATAATTGAGTGTTGTAGACATACTTTGATAATACTTTTTGTTTTCATTTTCAAAGGTTCTAATCTCTCCACTACGTCTTATCACGTAAAATTGATTGATCTTTCTATCAATTTTCAGGATGCAGTGCTTTACAATATTTAGTTTAGAATACGATCAGTTTTAACCCATTTGTTAAAGTCTTCGATCTTCACTGATTAACAAGTTGGTTTGTAAGCTGTTGTTATGCCAGGGAGTCTTTGAGTCTGGAATTTATCTGATGTAAAGCCGAGTTTACTGTTATAATTTTTTAGAGCGGAGGCAGATCTTGTGCGCAGCAACATCGACTTTTTAGTCGAGACAGGCCTTGGTCCCAGGGCAGAGGATGATTTTCTTCTTGCTCGCGAGACGTGTCTTGTTCTGCTGAAATTAGCAAAAACAAACAAGGTTAGTTTGACGGAGTCTTGATCTTGGCCATCGTGGTCATGGTAGGTTGTATCATCTTCCAGCGGTTGTTCTTCTTTCCCACGTTTTTTTTTTATGCTTAAATGCTTAGATAAAGTTCCCCTAATTTAGCAGGGCTAATCAGCTAATGATAGTGTTAATGCAAAGCGCAAAGGCGGACTTGAATTGGTCCAGGCTTTTGGCGGAGGAAACAGAAGTAGGTAGTGAGTTCCAGGTCCTTAGTTTCTTGTCGTTCTGTCTTCTTCACGAGCTTTCTGTAGTCCTGAATGTATTAACCTGAAGTAAGAAGGACTGCTGAAATCTGGTGAAGAGGACAGGAAGACAACAAAGTACAATAAACGGGAGAGAAGAACAACCGCTATACCATTCTACGAGGTTAGGTTACCTTAGTAAGCCCAAGAAACTCTCGTGTGCTGTTAAAACTGGCGAAACACACACAAGGTTTAATTCTAAAAACTTGCTGTAGTATACCTTGGAATTTCCATGTGTTGTTGAAACTATTAAAAACACCGGTTCCCAAGAAATAAACATTTTTTCTATTCTTTTGGTCTAAGTGAGATATATATATAACATGTACGCCACAATATGTTTAAAACTGTAGACAGCCGAAATAAGAGATGTTTAAAAGATGATTTGGTTGTGCTTTGCTAACCACGAGACTTTATCCAAGCATTTGATCCAGGTTAATAAATGAAGATATTGCTAAGTTTTACAAAGAAATAGTTTCCGCGGCCTACAGATCTCCCGTAGCTCATATGTTTGCTTAAACTTTCCTTTGATCCTTGTAGCTATAACCTTGGAACACTCGCAAAACCAAACACCAATTGTTTGATCGGGAGGTGTAAGTTTCAGAGTTATCAATTTTTTTGACTGAAGAAGTAGCGGGAGGTCTGCCACCCGCGACCTACGGTTTAACGTACCTAACCAAGAAGACGCGTTGGTCTATTTGTATTAGAGCAAAAGCAGCACTTTCTCCTCAGTTATTTTAAGAACCTGAGTGAAGGTCCGGCACCTGGAATCGAACCCGGGCCCCCCACAAGGTAAACCAACACCTTACCAACTGGACTATCCAGGTTGTGGTCGAGACGGAGTCAAGTCAAAAAACTGAATAGTTACACTTATATTACGTGTTAACCTAGTGCTAGCCTCGTTCATTTCCATTATAGGAGTCTTAATTTCTAAATCTAATGCCTTCACGGAATGTTTGCTTTACTTTTTAGAAGCCCGGCGTTGCTGCTCAGGAACCGTTCAGATTCCCGTCCTCTCACACCATTTTTGAACGACTTTCAGCAGTTGTTCTTGGAGGTGCGTTCTTTGTTTTTTTTTTCTTTCGTTTACCCTGGGAAAGAACTTTCTGGGTTGGCAAATGAAACACGTAAAATAAAAAAAGGAGCCTGAACACTTCAGTAAACGATAGTCCTAGAAAGATGAAAGTGATATTTAATAGTGTGAATGATGGGGATACTATAAAATATAGTTTTAGTGGCAACGATGAGGTTTAGAGGTCGATAACAGCCATTGTGGCTGATGATGGCTGACAATGATAATAGTGGATACTAGTCTATGAGATGTTGTAGTGACAATGGTACCGTGGATGATGATGACTTGATGGTAATGCAAGGAATGTGTGTGAGGTATATCTTCTCAAAATGATAAATATTTTTTACAGGAGTGGGGAATATTAATAGTCCACATTGGAGTCCAATGGCCGAACAAGCAGTCAATGTAATCTACTTTTTGGCTGAACATCCGGACTTGTTGTGTGAAAAACTGCTCAAGAGAATGACAGTTTCTTGTTTGGTCAAGGAGTCTGAGACGGACAACGAACCAAATGATGAAGGTAACTAAAATATTGTTTGAGGTTGTTTACTAATTGTGAATGTTTTACGTCCTTTTAACTTAAACAAGGCCCAATTGAGAGGTTGGATATGTTGATTTGTATATTCTCTTGTCGTATCTTTTTCAAGTACAACTTAATTGCTGAGCATCGTTTCTTGCTTCCTGTTTCCAACTTAAGTAAAAACTATACCTATTTGCTGCAATAAATCAAAACAAAACTTCCCAGCGCTCCAATTAAACACAGATGTGCATCCCTGACTCACTTACATTACGTATAACAAGATCCACACTGTCATGAGAAGTCATAGAATTTGAAAAAGCATTTTCCACGCCTGGAAAAGTCACGGAACTTAGGGAAAATGGCCAAAGACATGGAAAAGTTGCGGAATTTTATTCTTGGTTGTGGGTTTGTTTGAGAAAACGTATGCTCTTAAAATTAAATACGTGATGAATTCGTATTAAACTAACAAATTTATTTACTTTCTAAGTGTTTGCTCTAAAATCAAGAACGTTACATTGTTTGTGAGTGTCCAGAAAGTGTTATTTGCCTGTGAAGTTGAATTAAAGTGTTTGTTGCTTTTTTCTTGTTCAAGTGGAATCTTTTGTTTCTTGATATTTCTCAGTCCTGGAAAATGGCATTTGGTATTGGAAAAGTCTTGGAAAAGTCATAGAATTGCATTGCTCATTCTCAGTGTGAACCTTGTATAAGGTGCTATGGGATGCACTGGATTGTATAATTATGTTAAATACTGAAAACACGCGTACTATCTAATGTTTAGCTCCATTACCACCTTTAAAAAAGTTACTAGAGAAGATATAATGCAAGGTTGAAGACATTTATTTTGCTAGCTAACTTACCGTGAGACTGGTTTGTGTCTTCAAATAGTCCTTCTTAACACATATCCTGCTAAGTTTTTAAAAGTATAAGTCATAAAACATAAACAAAATAAGAGACTTCAAAATTTGTTAAAGTGATGGACATTTTTAGAACCTGTTTTAAAAGACAAAGAAAATGAGTGGTCACTTTGTTGGTTTGAGGATGATAAGAGTTAGATCTTCTTGCTCTCTGGGCCCAGTTGTTCAAAGGCACTAAGCACTAAGCCAGGGTTAAATTTCTAACTTAGATTCTTGTTTCCAACCTTACAGATCTACTGATTTGAGCTGTAATTTTGGAATTGAAAAGTTTTTTTTCCGTGAAAAATGTAAACAGTGTTTCATGAGAACCATAAAAATTTCCTTAGACAAGAAAGTACTGCTTGAATGTTGCCTTAATCCAGGTTTAGGGCCTTTGAACCATGGCCCTGGTGTCTATTCTGCTCCACACCATACAAATTTAGCATATGGATTCTTGTGTTTGTAACCAGCTACAGAGGATGGTACCACCAAAAGCCAAGGTAACACAACAGCTGCCTCCGTCCAGTCAAGTGTACTCGCTCGTTTCTTGTTGTTGGCTGGTCACGTGGCACTACGTCAACTGGTGCACCTGGAAGGGGAGGTCCTCGGTGAGATAAAAAGACGCCAGGGAGTGCAGGAGGCCGAACGAGAGCAGCAGAAGCACGTTAAAAAGGCTAATAAGAACGAAAGCTCTTCGAATACAACTAAGGTATTAAAATATTACTTTTCAAAAAGAGGGTATTGAATGATTTTTTAGAAGACTCTCAGTTGCGCGACTTCACAGACTTTAGGACTTGATCCTTGCTTTTTCTTACTTTTTGAAGGTAGCTCTTGCTTTGCTGTCCGCTCAGGACCATAGGACACCTCTCTTTGTCGGAAAGATGTAACAGAAGCAATCTGCTCTGCAAATATTTTTAGTCAGTACTTGCTAGGGAAGATATCTCAACTGCCAGAGAAAAGGCAAACCATAAAATCACGCTTATACTAAACTTTTTAAGTGCAGAATTAATGAAACTTTATAAAAAAAAAAAAAAGCTCGTAGGATTCAAAAAAGTCTATCCGAGGCCTAAAATTGTCATGGAATTTAGGATAAATGGTTGGCAGCATACTCTCCAATTAACAAAGAAAGTAAATAAAACTCCAAGTACAGTCTATTCACTAACTACAGTGGTCCGCCAAGAAAAGAACTAAGCTCGCACATATATGAAAAACATGAGATCTAGTTAATTTTTGTAAAAGACAAACCTTCAGGTTTTTAGAACACAAAGTTGCGTTATTTTTGCAAGCTTATTGCTGTATTTCGCCCAATCAACGCTGGCATAACGTATTGTTTAACTGGATATAGTTTTTTAGTTATGACTATCGACAAATAATAAACTAAGTCTGATTCTCTAAATTATAAAAAAGAATGCTTCCTGAATTCCTGGATATTCCTGAATTTGTTTTACCTCCTTGAGTCTTCTGAAAGAGTTCTGCAGCTCAAAAACTGGAAAGCTGGTGGTTTTATGTTAGTTCTCATCTATTATTAATTAGTAGCTACTTTATTCGGAACAGTAATTCGTTTCTGGATCGAGAAATCCATCGATCCAGTAATTGTGCTTGGTATACCTTTTGAAAGGTTTCGAAAACAACGGTGTAGGAGTTCTTGTGGAAACGTTTGTCTCAATGTAGGACACAACAAGCAACGAAGCGACGATCGAGGACGAACTTGGTCTGACGGGGGCAACTGCAGAAGATATAGAGGGTGAATACATCAGGAAGATTTGTGAGCACGAGGTTGTGACAGGTTTGTTTTCAGTATCTACTCTCTAGAAACCTTCCTTTGTCTTTCTGTACCCATTTCGTTTGTTTTGAATCGAAGATTCTTTGTAGGCAAATTTCAGCTGACGTAATGTTTACCAACAACCCTTTTCAAATTCAAACACCAAGTCGAGACATGAAACTTTGTCTTAAACAACCAATCAAAAACCAGTTGTCTTGTCAATAACAACGACTGAAACTCTCCTATACAATTTGGCTAATGTAAAAATACTATGAAAAGGCTACCAACTTCAACCATTTCAACTCGAACACGATCCCGTCTCGAGAACCAAAGAATAACCGGTACTGCAAATGTATTGTATGTAACGGTGTTGAAAAAGGTTTTATTTGATACAATTCGTTGAGGCCTGGAAATCCTCAAATTTATGGAAAATTAAGATTCCAAAATATAGTTTTAAAAAACCTTGAAACTGAACATCACTCATGATTTTAAGAAAACTAAGGTTCTTTACCTTTTAAATTATGACTTACTTCATTATCCAGCTGTCCTTTTACCTCCAATGACAAAAGTGAAGTATTTGCATTTGTAACGTCACTGTAAGTCTTTATCTACAGGGTTCGTCCGGGTTCTTAAAAACCTTAAAAGTCCTTAATTTTCACTTTCCAAAATTCGAGGCCTCAAAAGTGCTTAAATTTTACAAAAATCAGTCATGGTGCTTAAAAAGTTATTAAATTTTTGCTTTTTCACTGAAGTTGGCATTTTTTTTATGCTTCGAGAAGCATGAATCATACAGTTTGTTGAGTTTGAATGAAGACTACACTGTTATTTTGTCATAAAAAGTGCACAGTAATAGTTCTGCTTACTTAATGCCAAATCAAACCTTTGCAGTTCTATAGACTTTAGTGCCAGGTCCGTGAATAACAACAACTAAAACGTGCCCATAATTATATAACTGTGTCAAGGAAAATCAATATCGTAAAAAAGTCATGCTTTAGGCCAGTTCTGGTGGTAGATGTCCTATGACTTAGGTGCTCAAAAACCAACAATCTTACCTTAAAAAGTCCTAAAAAAGTCCTTAAATTTTGCTTTGAGAAAAGCGGGCGAACCCTATATCTAACTGAATTCAAATTGGCGAAAGTAGGTCGTTTCGTTTATGAGCGGATGCCATTTCATTTTCAAAATATATTCGATAGGGGAAAGGGGGGCCGAGCTACTCCTATTATACCGGAACTTTCTGTTTAAATGGAATTTTTAAACACGGTCATGGAATATTTCAAACAAGGTCATAAAATTGTTAGTTAGAAATCCTAGAACATGGTCATGAACTTTGTAAAAAACGGTCATGGAAATTTTAAAATCCGTCATGGAACTCTTGAATACGCTCACGGAATTTTTAGGAACAGGGTTCGCACTGTCACAAAAAGCGATGGAATTTCAAAACGCATTTTATGGTCTGGAAAAGTCATGGAATTAGGGTAAAAAGGTCAAGGTTATGGAAAATTCATGGAATTTTATTATTGGCTTTGATTTTGATTGGGAAAACGAATTCTCTTAAAATTTTAAACCAAATGATGAGTTGATCTTAAATTAACATCTTGAGTGTATTACTCTAAATTCAAGAACGTTGTGCTGTCTTTCAGAAGGTGTAATTAGTATTTAGAGTTGGATTGAAATGTTAGTAGCTTTATCTTTTGGAGTTGATTATTTCGTTTCTCTATATTTTTGGTTATTGGAAATAGCATTTGGTCATTGAAAAGTCTAGGAATTTTATTCCTCGTTTTCAGTGAACCCTGATAACGGAGGTGAAAACGGAGTCTGGGCCCTAATGGCGACCGGTCATGCTTTTCGTAAGCTGGTCTATCTTTTGGCATTTACTGCTTTA
>JAOBAT010118301.1:0-24200 GCA_026413305.1 Hydrozoanthus tunicans
AGGGGTGCTTATTAGAGAGGGGGGCTTATTAGAGAGGGCTGTTTATTAGAGAGGGGGCTTATTAGAGAGGGGGGCTTATTAGAGAGGGGGGCTTATTAGAGAGGGGTGCTTATTAGAGAGGGCTTATTAGAGAGGGGGCTTGTTAAAGAGGGGGCTTATTAGGGAGGGGGCTTGTTAGAGAGGGGGGACATATTCGAGAGGGGGGCTTATTGGAGAAGGGTGCTTATTAGAGAGGGGTGCTTATTAGAGAGGGTTGTTTATTGGAGAGGGAGCATATTAGAGAGGGGGCTTGTTAGAGAGGGGTTCTCATTAGAGAGGGGTGCTTATTAGAGAGGGGTGCTTATTGGAGAGGGGTGCTTATTAGAGAGGGTTGCTTATTGGAGAGGGAGCATATTAGAGAGGGGGCTTATTAGAGAGGGGTTCTCATTAGAGAGGGGGCTTGTTAGAGAGGTGTGCTTATTAGAGAGGGGTGCTTATTGGAGAGGGGTGCTTATTGGAGAGGGTTACTTATTGGAGAGGGGTGCTTATTAGAGAGGGGGGCTTATTAGAGAGGGGGGCTTATTAGAGAGGTGTGCTTATTAGAGAGGGGGGCTTATTAGAGAGGGGGCTTGTTAGAGAGGGGTTCTCATTAGAGAGGGGTGCTTATTAAAGAGGGGGCTTATTATAGAGGGGAGACTTATTAGAGCAAAGAAATATATTTTTGAAATGCAGAACTGTGTACCATTTTTCCAAAACTAATATTTTAAGTCAATAACATTCTTATCTGGAATTTATTATTACTCTCACAGAAAATTTAATTCGTGGGTTAGACAATGATGAAACAGCTTTCCTGGATCTTGTCTCTCAACAACAAGCTGCAATGGATTCTAGAAGGTTTGCCGAAGATTCACTGGAGATAAAGAATTACAGAGTATCCTTTGCTTTTAATCTGTCTGTCTAATCCAGATAAGTTTTCATCATGCTATGGACATCCTTGGATTTGGGGTTGTCTAGTTGCAGAATTTTGTGCAGCTGATCCTCCCCCCCACCTGACTGTGATTAGTCTGATAATGACTTAAAATAGAGTTAAACTTGAACTTTACTTCCATTACTAGTTAGTATAAAATGATTTTTTTTTATAACACTGATCCTTAAATAGTATGGCTAATTGGGGCTGATTAGTAGTTAATTGCTCTCTCTACAGGTAAACGGACATATGAATTAAACACACATATACAACTACAAAAACAAGGGAAACAAAGGGTGGGAGAGCATTGATTTTTCTACAAGAAAAACATTGCTCTTAAAAAAGTATGTTGAAAGGGGAAAAAAGGACCAGTTTTTTAGGCTTTAGTATCATCAAGTTTTTTACTACTTGTCTTATTTTTTACAAACTTGCCTGTTTGGGAGATACAGTCAAAGTCATCATTCTGGTGAAGTACATCTACTAATGCTTATATATGCAATTTTTCTCTTAAAGAAGTATTTAGAATTGAAATACCAGTGTTGTTAATAGGGATTTTTTAAGATAAAAAAGGAAAAGATTACAAGACTTACACACTTGCTTTCCTTGATTTCAAAAGAGTGCTGTCTCAGAATTTCATGACACAGTTTTAGGAAAGAAAGCTACAGAAAGTAACACACAGAAGACTGTAAGAAAATCATTAACAGGTCAAGCTGGGAAAAAGTCACAGCAGCAACTTATTGCAGGAGCAATAAAAAGACGGAAAAGGTGAGTAAACTCAGTATGTGTACAGTCATGGAGAGGACACCAAACAAAACAAGATCAAACTTTTTTAAGATCAGGAAGGTTATCAGGGCAGGTTTAAAGGTAGCTGAATTATTTTGATCTATTAGAGAGTTAAATTATTTATTAGTGCATTTCATTCTGCAACTGTTTGGGTAAAGGAACTGTCTTCGTAAAATTTGTATTTGAGGTTGACAATTATTTTTTATTGTAGAAGGAGTAGGTGGTGTGTTATATAATTTATATATAATTATTTATGTTTCACCATTTACAGTTTTAAACAGCAGTGATATAGGCATGAAGTTGTCCTTTGTTGTGCAAGTGTTTGCTATAAAAGTTTTTTGAATAAGTTTGAACTTACTGCCCCTGAGTTAATGTTCACTTCAATGTCGACTCTTGCTTGCATACCAGCTGTAAACTTTTCATCAGGGAAGTAGGATATGTATGCATTAATTGAATTAATAAGTTTACAAGGAAAAGAACTAATTCCTACCCAGATTTGAACTCTCAATCTTTGGATGAGTTTCTAAGCTTGTGCACTACAAACCAGGAGGCCGCCTTACTGTGGTAATAATGAGAAAGTTTAAAAAAAGATAGTTTTTTGTGCCAACAGAATCAGTTTGTAACTCTTCTTCTTTTTCTCATGCAGCAGTGGGTCTAGTGACAGTTCACAAGACAAGAAACTAAAAACTGGCTGCACAGTTAAAGATCAAGATTGCGAACCAAAGGAAAGTGCTGATGAATCAAAAATGATAAACTGTGAAACTTTGGATTCAAATAAAGAACACTGTACTGGAACTCGTTGCCAGGAACAGGAAGTTGACAGCCATTCATTGATAGAGAAGAACAAAGAGTTTACCTCTGCCCTTAGTGGTCTGGCACAGTACTCTGATTCGAGTGGTTCTGAAGGAGATTAATTTCAAAACAAATTTTCTAGCCAGCGTAGCTTGGTTCAGTCTGGTCAGTTGGGTGAAAAACAACCAGAGGCGAAAAGTGGGCCACAGAGGTAATGGAGAGAGAGACAAAGAGAAGTTCTCTGCTATGCTTCGCAGACTTGCTCATTGCTTCGCTCTTTGTTCTTGCGGCTTCACAGCTCGTTGTTTGTGCCTTCCCGATTGACTAGAATGTCAAGCTATGCTGGCAACCAATTTCCAAGAACCAAGTGTTTTTAGTGCGACTGTCTGTAGTTGCTGAAAGCTCTGTAAATAATAAGAAAACAAATTGAATATTAAACTGGTATTTTAAGTTGTACGTACGTAGCCTTGTTGTACTCTCCAAACAAACAAATACTATTAAAGTGGTAAATTATTTGCAAAGTTTGTGACAGCTAGTACATATGGAACACCTATAGTCTATACTAAAACAATTTCAAATAACAAATAATATACCCAGAAAGTCAAATGCTCATCAACAAAACGAAATGCATTTTGATATTAAGTAGACGAGAGAGAGAGACCAGAGAGCAATATGCGCAGAACACTTCAAGTAAACACTCCAGACACCTGCACCATTAGTTACGTTAGACATCCCACCACTTCCTGAACTCCTTGCTATCAACGGTAAGTGCGAGATGACCAAGGCCATAAAAAGGCTGAAATAAGCAAAGCAGTAAACCCTGGTGACAAACCATGGGGAGGGGGGGGGTACTCCCTATATTGGGATGGTATAAGGTATGACCATCATATTTTTTAGGGGTTAAAATTGCCAGTCCGGTATTTTTTAGGGGTTATTAAAAGAAATATTGTGTTAAACCAAGAGCCTGGTATTTTTTAGGGTTTAAAAACGTGTCCCGTGTTTCAGAAAATGTGCGAACTGAACAAGAAGTTCAGATAAAAGTTCTTCAGCGAACATCCAATTACGTGCGCGCTTTTGTTTACTGCATATCACATTCGGCGCAACACTAGAGGCCTTAGCGCCGACCCGCTAGCTATCCTGGGAAAATTTTCAGATTTCAATTGGTATTTTTTAGGGTAATCTTAAAACTGAATGGTATTTTTTAGGGAGGAAAATTTTTATTCCTTGGTATTTTTTAAGGTATGTAAAGGTGCTGCAATAGCCATTGATGATTGCTGCTCGGTTGAGAAAGATAAAATAAAAAGCAACGACTGCGAATAATATGACTTCTCTTTTTCCTACGATTATGTTTTCTTTTAAATTTCCCGACGGTTGCTGGCCAATTATGTTGACAGGCTTAAAACTTGCATTCAAGTAGTTTCATTTACACCAGGGGGAGAGGGTGTAACAGCGGATTTGGAGTCCCCGCGGATTTGGACCCCTCGGTCCAAATCTGCTAGCGGTTTTATTTATTTTTTACTGTAAGCTCAAGATTCAAGATATATTACAGTTAATACTTTGAAGAACATATACTGGGAGGTACAAATCCGCGAAGGGGGGTCCATATCTGCTAGCGGATTTGGACCCCGGGGGCTCCAGATCCGCTAGCAGATTTGCACCGGGGGTCCAAATCCGCTGTGACAGGGGTACTCCCTATATTGGGGTAATAGGTATGACCGTCGTATTTTGGGGGGGTTAAAATAGACAGTCCGAAATTTTTTTGGGTTTGTTTAAACAAATCCTGAGTTAGTCAAAGAGCTTGGTAACTTTTAGGGTTAAAACGCAAAGTTATTAGACTGCTTTTTAAACTTAAATCACTCAAGTTGTCTTAAACAAGGTTCACTTTTTGCACATATATTGTGTTATGAAGGGAGCTTAGTGACGAATGTCATGCTTGGTGTTTTACCTTTTAAGGATAGTAACTTTTCATCATTTTTGTCATTTACAATAAGTTAAAGAAAAACGATAAATGTGTTATATAGGGAGCATGTTTTATTCTTTGGTCTTGAGAAGAATATATATGTTTTTCGCTATTTGTCTTAAATAGGTATAGATTTCCAAGGTTTTGCTGTCTTGAATGGGGTTAGGGTTTGGGGGACTGGGCGGGACACCCCCTACCTAGCATAGTACCACCCACCCCGTCACCCACCCCGGCCCGTGGGACAAAAAGTATTGATAGCTAAACGATGTTTTTATTTTTCCCCGAAATCGAAGCAGTGTCAACATGCTGTCGCCGAAAAGAGAGATTTTGCTAACAAATCTGAGAAGTTCTTTCGTTTTTCAAAGCCGCTTCAATACATTAACGGCCAAAGACAGTTGCGTCATGATCAGACCCAGGCCGGAGGCATACTTCCGAAGAACGGTCCATTGCTTGAGGAGGCTTGGTAACAAAAACTTCTTTGGGAGAAGCCTGGTAACGAGCTTAGTTCACAGCCAACAAACATGTCGGCATTACGGCTTGGAAAGCTGTTGAGAACTACAGCCGCATTTTGTAGGTTTAAACAGGTAAATACATCTTTTACATTATAAATAAAGCTGAGGTTTATTATATATTGACGAGGTAGCCGGGTAAAAATAAGAATAAAACGATTTCTTCATTCCCTCGTCTTAATTTAGGAACCACCGGCGCGATATTTTCACCGAGTTTCAACAGTCAACTCGGATAAACTGTTTGTGGTAAGTTTTGATTCTTTTGCAGAATTTATGACATAAAACAATTTTCTACTAGTAATAACGAAATGGGGCTTAATTACTTTTCAAACAGTTTTTGGATGGAGTTCCATAGACTGACGATAATTTCAATACTCGTAACTATGCGGTACTTATGACTGCAGTTACATAACACTGATTGTAAAATCTCGTGATGAAATTTATAGCGATCTGCTTCAAGTAAGTCTTCTGTCTCGAATAATTGAAACACTGGAATATTGATAGCTAAACAAACTTCCAAACTTGATACGAGTTCAAAAAGTTCTACTAAGTATACCAGCTTTGAGTTTGAAAAGGATTATATGATTAGCCCCCCTTCCCCCCCCCCTCCCCCCATCCCCTCTCGCAGAACCCCATGCGGCCTAAATTCTGTGGTCCGTAAGGATGTAAGCGACTTTTGATGAAGTTGTCAATTCTCCCATCATTATCTCAGTTATCTCTTTATAATCATTGGGAGAATTTGAATATGTTTCATGCAAAGTCACTTACAGTTAACCATTTTTGCACTAGGCCCTTCAATTAGCATGCACAATTCTGTCATGTCTAACAAATCAGATTGCCTGATGAAATAATTAGCCATCCAAATTTATAATTCAGACCTATAGCTGCATATGTGGGTTTTTGATGATTCATCTACCTGACCTGATCAGACTGTGGTTAGCTCCCATAATGTAACACGAAGAATGACTTATTATTTATTCATTTATTTATTTATTTATTAAGTTCTTATTAACTTGCTGCCCTTTTTCAAAGACCAGTAAGAAAATAAGAAATGAAGTGCATTATGATAGATTTCTTTTCAATTTGATTGATTAAGGCAAGACATCACATTCTTTTTTAGTTGAAAACTCTTGTTTATTTTTCAGAACTCTTGTATGAAACTGTTGGATTGGTTAAAAAATTGATGGTTGATTAACACAAATATTTACTTGTTTTTATACTGTGTCTGATAGAAGCAGTACCTACCTATATTTGAGATCACCAATGATCAAATTATAAATCAAGAATTGAATTTGTGCTTGTTTAAAGATTATGTTTTCTTTGCAGAAGTTCTGTGTAAAAGACACATAATTTATGTAACATGTTCTACTTTTAACTATTGCTAAGAAAGATAAAGTTGATCCAGTGATGTTGTCAATCATAAAATTTTATGTAAAACACAGGCTATGTCTGTGAATCACCTGTGACATAAACAACTTTTTCTTGTTTTTAAAATATTTTCTTTGTCATTCTTTTTCAGCATAGGGATACTCCGCAGAACAACCCAGACATACCATTTGAATTTACCACAAAAAACTTAGAGGTATCAAACCGTTCTTTTCATATTCATTTTTTGGAATTGATAAGCTATAATTATGGATTCTAAATGTCAGGTTTTATAACATGGTAATGAACACTAAGTCCATGTATAACTATGAGCCAGCAGACCAGTTAGTTAGTTTGATCATCCAGATTTTGAAGACCTACGCAAAATCATCTGTAGCCAAACTGTTGGCTAATATTTGAATTACAGATTTCTAATGATTATTATAGGATCTTCAACACTACATGAACACTAGATGTGGTCCCTTCTCCCAAACTTACCAAAAGGAGTTAGAACTGGACAATAGTTTTCCACAATAGTTTCTTTTTTAAAACAAGTCTTTGTTATTGGTGCTTTAATTTGTCAAAAAACTATAAAATCTGTTATTTAAACAGACTTTCAGAATAATTACTTTGCTGATATTTTTCTATTGAAGTCTTTTTGCCCATATTGTTTTGTTATTCAGCTCGTAGAGATTATTCGAGTCCAGGCCTCTGGCTGCACCAGTGTTGGTTTGAGTATTTTGTAGACAGACCTTTACAAATTGCCTTGATTTCATGATTTGTGTGTTCAACCAATGCAGCTCAAATGAGAGCAACAAACATGAGCAAAATATCCTTAAAATATTCATATCATACAAGTATCATACACCATAATTGAGTCAGAAAGTTTGATTCACAGGTGTTTAAGTTGAGTACTGCGTGTCCTTTTTGTTGTAGAGAGCAAAAGCCATTATCAAGAACTACCCAGAAGGATACCAACAAGCTGCTGTCATTCCACTGTTGGACTTGGCACAGCGGCAGCATGGTAAGTTGTTCAGTTGCTTAACTTGTACAATTGTACTTGTAAACGTTGACTTCTATGGCAGTTCTCTGTTCATATAATTCTAAGCCGAAAGTCTAAGTTTCAAATATGTGAATATTGTTATTCTTTATAAATTATTTTAAACTTTTGTGCATTATTTGGGCAATTAATTATATTGCAGACTGTGTTAACGAATAATATTAATGATTATTTTAACATTAATTGTAGGTTGGACTTCAATATCAGTTATGAACTATGTCGCTGATTTTCTTGACATGCCGCGGATGAGAGTGTACGAAGTTGCTACATTCTACACCATGTTCAATAGGTTAGACAATTTTGTTCAAATGACTAACAAATTATGAGTAACAAATGAGAGGGTAACCAACTTGGGACAAACCTGACCAGAGAGTCACTAGCTACACAGGGTAACCAGTGGTTGAAATAATAGTGCCTAAGACCTTGGGGGACTCCCTTGAAAAGTTGGTAGGGATGCTTGACAGACAAATTTGAAAACAACTTAAAAAGGTATGTATGGTTTAAACAGAGAGGTTGGTTTAATACCCTAAAAAGTACATCCACTTTTAATCCACCATGACTTGCAGTGTAAATTTACCATTAACCCATATGCTTGTCCCGAAATGGTTTGGAGTCAGCCATAGACCCTAAAAGGTAAGCGAGGGTCTCATTATTGACCCTAAAATGTCCATCAAGCATCCCTATCACTTTTCAAGGGAGTTTGCTTAAAAAGTAAAACTTAAAAAAGTAACCTTTTAAAGTTGGAAGGGTCAGTGCTATTAAAATGGTTCAATTGTCATTTTAAAAGCTTGATTTTGGTTGATTCTGGCAGGAGTTCTAAAACAAATTGAGGAATTTTTTTTTTCAACAACTTTGGTGTTATTGTTGCCTGTTTGATAAAGTAATTATTATATAGTTCAGACAAACAATTATTGATTTGATTCTTGCAGAGAACCAGTTGGTAAATACCATGTGCAGATCTGTACTACATCTCCTTGTCAGCTTCGGGATGCTGACACAATATTAGAAACAATTGAGAAAAAGTTAGGTTAGTAAACAATTTCTGTGTAAATGCTCTTCATGAAACCCACTTCCATAGACCTAGACTAGTCTAGAAAGGTAATCAATTCAATGGAATTTATGGGTTCATGCATTAAACTGAGGAAATCAGAGTTACACTGAGATCCATCTCAAATTTTCTGACTATCACATGGCTTGTCAAAGAAGCTTTCTATGAAGCAAAGATCATCATCCAATGCCTTTAGTTGTTAATAAAGCCACTTGCTAGTGTGGTAGCCAGCCATTGGTTCATACCATGCTGTTACAAATGAAAAAAACCTGTTTTCAGGGAGGCAGAAGTTCCCCCTTAATTTGAATTCGTTATTAACTTTTGTTTCTTCAAGGTATCAAAAATGGCCAGACCACCAAAGATGGTATGTTCACACTCACTGTGGTGGAGTGCCTTGGTGCTTGTGTTAACGCGCCCATGATCCAAGTTAACGATGATTATTATGTAAGTGGTCTTTTTGCAAGGCATATTCAGTAATAAATTAATGTTAAAACTCTTGAGACTAAACATACGGTAATTTTGCAGGTTCAATGTTAGCATGTCATAATTTGTTGAAATAATAATTGTTATATACTGTATGCTGAAACTATATTTGGCTTAAAACCAGTGAGGCATTACATATTCTTTTGACAAGCTGATCTTAAACCAGCAAGGCAATCATGTTCATTTAAAACTTTTTGTCAACTCTTGTAACGCTGTACATTTAGCTGTTTAGCTCTCCAACGAGCTGTTATTTACTAAATATTGACGGTTGCAAGTGACCTGCCAAACATGTTACTTTAAAAACTGTTTTCAATACTACTTATAGACCTTTTTTTAAAATGACAGCGATTTTTATATTCTAAAAATACTAGCCTTGCTAGTCTTGTCTCAAGTTAAACTTCAAAAGAATGTGTTACCCAAGGCGAGACCAGACTAGAAGGTTAATTTTAAAGCACACAAAAAAAGTATTAAAATCACTGCCATTTTTGGAAAAGGTCTATTTATTCCAAAAGATTTATTGTTAAGAGAATGGAAAAGAAAGCATCAAAATGTTTTCAAATGTCTTACTTTAAATGTAGAACAAGAAGTTTTAAACATCTGGATTTGTCCAGTCTCCATTGCAGCCATCACGGATTTCATTCATGATGGCAGTGAAGGAGACTAGAATAGAACAGACTTTTATTTTAAAGAACCTTAAACCTACAAACGAGATAAAAAGCCTACACAATAAAAACTAAACTGTCTATGTGTCAATCAAATATCAATTAAAGTGTCTAGTGCTGGCTGGGATAAACATATCTCCAAACCTATTTGTCTTAAAGATCTGTCTAAAGGGTCTACTTTGACACAATTTCATATGTTGGGGATTTGTCAGCTGTTAATTTAGTTTATAAATGGATTTTTTTTTTTTTATTTATTAGCTTCGCCAGCTAGGGCAGGGGAGCCGCAACAGTTTTATACCAATTACTGCGGACCCTAAGTGTCATATTATCTAGAACTAATCACTAGAGGCTCAGATTTTCCAGTATGACTAATTTAAGGAAAGTTTTACTTAAAAAGTATGACCAGCTTTGTTATTATTATCTACTGTATTCTCAGGAGGACCTCACTGTCAAAGACACAGAGGAAATACTGGATGACCTCGCAAATGGTAAAACACCAAAGCCAGGGCCAAGGTATCTATGTGTACATCATACTGCAAGATCATGGCATTTTATACTTTCGTTGACCAGTCTTAAAAATACGAGAGCTTGAAAAACTGTAATTTTACCGTATTAGTTTTTGTTCTTTTTGTATTTGTTACATTTATTACTGTTACTGTGATAAAGGTTACTGTTTTTACGATAATTTGAGTATTATTAATCTACGTAAATTTACTTTGGGTTCTTTAGGAGTGGTCGCTTTTCCTGCGAACCAGCGGATGGTCTTACCTCCTTGACTGAACCGCCCTATGGGCCAGGATTCAAAGTGCGATCAGATCTTTAAGTCTGAGAGGCGGAGCTTTTTACATCAACTTCTCTTGCAAGCCAACCATTCTGGCAGAAAACTTAAGGCACAAGACTCTCCCTCATAAAGGAGCTTTCATTTAAAAACGAGACTTAATTAAAGATTAAAAGGCCTCGAGAATTTTGTGCTTTTAATTTTTCGGATTTGTACAGTGGATTTCTTTTAAGAAAAAAATTAATAAAAGCGTGAAATTTGATTGTGTTTGCAAAGTAACCTAAGAAACGCAAATTAACTTTAATAGAAATTTTAATCATTTATTTGCAGCATTTTCCAGAACCTATTTAAGTCCCACGATATAGTAATGTCCCTTATGCCAACAGTGCAAGCACTAGTTGTTCGCAACAATTCACTTGAGCTCCGCTGTTTTTCTAACTAAATCATTAGGAAGGGGTCCAACGACACCACTCGGGAACTACTTCAACTATACAAAAGTAAAAGGTGAAGGGTGGGGTGCGTCCAGACCGGTCCTATATTCAGATTCTGTAACTAGCGCGGTGGCATAGTGGGCGCTACGCTCTGAAGCAAAGGGTTGTGACTAGCTTTCCCAAACAGCGCCAGAAGTAAAGCCACTCCGTATCCAGTCGCTCGCTCACCCTAGAACAAAACCAAACAAATTGTTCAGACGCTTAATGTCTCTAATAACACCCTTCTAGATTTTGAAGTTTCTCGTGCAATCCCCCCTACCCCAAATACTAACGATTCTCCTAAAATACTGTTCAGGTTTTCCATGGAGAAAACTTTTCAATTCCAAAATTACAGCTCAACTGTAAGGTTAGAACCAAGAACGTAGATTAAAGATTTATACCTGGGTTAGTACTAATTAGCCTTTGAACAACTGGGCCCCGGACGCTAAATACCTTTACACGACGCGCGTATGCAGGTAACACAAAAAATGTATTGAAGTTACATTTTACAGTTGGTGGAGAATCCGGTAATTCAAAATTAAAGACGTCTATGCACGCATTACACCACCTACCATGTACACTGGGGCTGCCATGTCAACATGTATCCAACTCCCGGGATAGTCGAAACCAAGGTGTGCACCTGTAATAACACGTGACTGTTTTTGAAAGCGCAAAGTGAGTGACACAAAATTATAGAACTTGCACACGTTTTTCCTAAACATAGAACAAGATTTCATCGGCAATTAGTGTGTTGGCCATCTTCAGAGTTTGACCGACTTTCGTTCAGGCTGGTTCAAGCAACACAAGCACAAACTTATGGCTGATATAGCGAGAACAAACACCAGTTCTGGATTTCACACGACATCGACACATCGGTCCTGAAGCATCATTATTATTAGCATCAACAATGTTGTTGTTATCAATTACTTACCAATGAAGAGACCTGCGCACGAGCTCTGGGCATTGTCCCGGTTCTGAAGTATGCAAATTAATAAAACCAGTTAAAAAAATCAGCCTACACTGAAAAGAAAAGTTGCTTTGGTTATTTTTTTCTTTTTGACAATTTTCCAAATTCAATAAGAAATCGTCCGGAGCACGCTAAAATCCACGTCTTGGTAAATTCAACAGAATATTT
Source organism: Hydrozoanthus tunicans (assembly GCA_026413305.1). Lineage (NCBI taxonomy): Eukaryota > Metazoa > Cnidaria > Anthozoa > Zoantharia > Hydrozoanthidae > Hydrozoanthus > Hydrozoanthus tunicans. Next base: position 11,992 of record JAOBAT010118301.1, read on the forward strand.
TCATCTGCATAACGAAAGATTGCACGCTTTATTTTAAGAGCCAGTAAAATTGGCCGAGTCTCGACGTCCTTGTTATTTGGCGATTTGAGCCTCAAATTGTTCTTATTTTCATGACTGGTTTTAAATCGAATAAAAACAAAGCCTAAGGTATTCGGTTTAATAAGTCTTAAAATACTTAGCTATCAATCCCGAGTCTCGGCCTGTTCTTAGGTTGTTCTAAATTTTGGTTAATCTGAGCCTCGTTCTTATAAACCAATAAAAAAGCGTGTACGCTACTCTGTTTTCCCTGCCTATAAAAATTCATTTTATTCTAGCTTAAAGGATTCTAAAAAGGCTACAGTTTTATATTGTATATGGTCAACTTCATCAAAGACATTTTACTGACCACTTGGATTTTAATATTTTTTAATACTTTTAATGAACTACTATCCATATTTTCTAAAACGGAGCAAATAAATTAACAGAAAAAGAGTTGCATACACGGCTTTTAGGCAACAAATTAGTTACAAGTTATTCTCTAAGTTGTGATCATATGAACAATTACTAGTCTTGATAAAAATAAATATCTTAACTATTCAACTTTGCTCTTGATCTTGAGTACCTTGTCAGCTTTATGTTTATGAGCAAGAGTTTGGGTTTCTTGACCTCATTTATTTTGATCGTGGTACAAACCACTGCTGTATTAGAAAACTGATCAGGATTCTATGTCAAAGTGCGGAACCGGTTCGGGCCGAGCTGTACTGTACTCAGTTAAATCCCCGTAGCTCAGTTGGTTAGAGCCACGAAGATCTGTTTCGTAGGTCGCGGGTTCGACTCTCACCGTGGTCAGAGATTTTTTCTCTTTCCTGTGTGTGGATTTGTGGGGTTCTTTGTTGATGCTGTTAATCAGCGAGACTTGGATTGTACCCCGTCCCAGTAGTAAGGCCTCACTCGAATCTACATATATTGCCCCTGAAGGACATCAGTATTCTATTGCTGAAAGATTATTTCAACCTCTTTCCCAGGGCTTTTCTCAGCCCGCCCTCTCCTTAGTACCGGTGAAGGTCCTGAGAATGAGTTACGAGACTGCCCTAAATGAATCTTCAAGTAAAGTGATTGAAAGATTTTTATTATCCACGGCGGAGTCTGTGTTAGTCTACAGCTTTTGACTGACCTGTACAGAGTTCTTCATATCGGCAACTGCGCTTGCAAACTCCGTAAAATGAAATTCAGGACAATACGGAATAGGAAACTAAGGATGTAAAAATAGTTTTTCAGAAAAATAACATTATGCTGGGTTTCAAACCATAAACAAGACGAGACATTTTTTCTACTCCATACTCTCCTCAGTATTCACTCACTCACTCACTTACTTAATCACTCACTTGTTCATTCACTCACTCACTTGTTCATTCACTCATTCACTTGTTCACTCACTCATCCCTTATTCACTCAATAACTCAGTTACTTACTCATTCAATTGCTCAGTTACTTACTCAAATCATTCACTCACTCAACCAAACAATAAAATAATAAGTCACTTAGCACTCACTCACTAATTCAATCGCTCACTCACTAACTCTTTTATTCATTCATTTACTGGATCAGATTGATGCCAACCCATTACAACAAACAACCGACTTTAAATAGTCAAAACAAGTCATGTCTGAGGTTTAGCCTACCACCAAATCCCCACTTGTGAGACCAGCTGCAAGACCTGCTTTTTCCCAGTCCTCTTTGTTTGTCAACAATGCACCGTGGTATTTTCCTGTCGAGATGCCTTGGGCTCCAGTCAGAGTAGCCATATCCAGTACCACATCAGCTTTAAGGTCTTTTCTGGCATACGCCACCTTTAACAAACAGATGAATTAAAAACACTGAAGCTTTTGTCGGATAATAACAATCTAGTAGTAAAGTTTCAACATGCAACAAAGAATAAAAAGGGTTACTTTTGAATGGGTTCTTAAAGTGTATATATCGGAATTATAGAATTTAAAGTGTTAGAAAGTTTGTCGAAAAAGATGAAAAATGTCGTTTATTTCATTAAAATAGCTCTTTCTATTGCTGAGATATTAAGGTTTTTCCAACATGCAAATTAGATAGGTTGTGACGTCATACCAGGAACTTGAAAAGTGGAAAGATCACAAAACAACAAGTATTTCTTGAAACACCAGATCAATGACCCTGAAACTTTGCATAACTGTTTTACACTAATACATACACATGCTGTGATGTTTGTTATGCTGTTGCTATGGCAACATCCTCGGTCCCAGCTCTTTTTTTGTTTTGAAGTAAAAAATAAATTTTGGCATTTAAATTTTGGAGTATAAAAAAAGGCTTCTCTTTTTCATTGTTTATAGCAAATACCATAGCGAATGAATGTATCTGATTTCTCGAGTAAAAAATGTTTTAAAATAGAAAAAACAGAAATTTTAAATTTTAGAAATATGAGGTCAGTGATTGATGCATTGCTATGGCAACATCAAAATTCCTATAGTTGAATTTCGTTTGATGAGTATGAAGTTGTGGCCAAGTTTCAAATCCATTGCAGAAGTAGTTCAAGAGATAGCTGTGGTTTTATAATTTACTCTCATCTGAGTTCCTGACATGACGTCACAACATATCTAATTTGCATATTTGAAAAACCTCAATATCTCAGCAACCAAAAGAGTTATTTTAATTAAATAAACGACGTTTTTCTTCTTTTTCGACATACTTTCTAATAATCTAAGTTCCACGATTCCGATATATACACTTTAACCGGCCAATCAGTGTAGCAAGAAGACAAACAATCAAATAATAACCAGTAAGATGAAAGTCTATCAGAGCAGTGTCTTAAAATCCAAAATTTTGACCTCAACTTTGAAAAAAACTTGTTTTTCAGAAACCAATCTTCAGTGCGCAATTATTTTGAAAACTGGTGAAAATTTGACTATCAACAGTCCAGCAGGGTAAAGCCTATAAAATACATCTGTTATCCACTTTGGTCTTAATATGACATCGAAATTAACATGTACAGATTTCAAAAAATGTTATCATAATCTATTTTAAAACAGAAACAAATTGGATTAATAAAATTGAATAGGTTATTCAACGAGAATGATAATGATTGAGAATAGAAAAAGATTGTGTATTCCCGTTGTAAAATAACTGATGCAGGTTGAATATTAGAGATGTGAAGTCACTGATTGGCATTGACGTTATGTCCGTAGGGTGATATAAGTTGAGGGATCATTTCTAGAATTATTAGTCCACATATAAACTCCCTGATACATATTTTATGAAAAACTAAAAGATTGCCATAAAATTAGGGTTAAGTTTAGGACACACAGAATTAGAGATTTTTAGGAATTTTAGGGCCATCAAAATGCCCGCATTTCTCGTGTGTACACTGAAAATAAGAATTTATGCTAGTTATTAAGAGTATACTCACTCCATCACCTAATACCAAGCGACCCTCTGCATCTGTATTGTTTATTTCCACTGACCTAAATTATTTCAAATTACAAAGCATGCAGCAGTTATCAAAATCAAGAAACAAAAGCCACAAAACTGCAATTACATCTGCAACCTTTAAAAAGTAATATAGGCAGAACATAAGGGATTTGTGTTTAAAACTAGTTAAACATATAAAAATAGTTGAAATTCTAAACTATTTGTATTGACTGTTATAAGTAGTTTGCCCAATCATAAACAAAATAAACTGAACTATTCTATACAACTGAAACATTCTAAACGTGAAAATTAAGACTCTTACTTTCCCGAATACAATATGTGGATATCATCAGGTCTAGCTGACAAAGGACCAACAGCATTTTCTGCCAGGCAGAAAAGAGCATGGAGATTTTCCTTGAAACCCTGAAAACAAACAAACAAATCTTTGCTGTAACAGTATTCTGCTGCTTCAATATATAACATAATATTATCAAGAAAATAAGCCTAACTCAACCAATCTTTAAATATAAAAATTTCGAACAAAAATATTGCATCATTTAGTTTGCTTATGGCATATTTTTGGCATGTTGTAAATAAGTAAGGCAGTCGCTGATTGGCAGAGAAAACACACTATTTATAGGAGTATTTTGAAATTTTGTTGCAAAAAGTAGAATGAACTTCAACTTGCTGCAACTTGAGCCTGCTACTTGCAATTCAATATGCATTTTATTGTTGCAAAACAAGTTTTATTCATATCATGTTCAGCACATTGCAAGGGCTGAACATCAACCGGCTAGCTACCCAGGTATAGTCCTAAAACCTAGAGTTTTTTAGGGTGGAAGGATTTTTATCCCTGCTAATTTTTAGGTATTTTTGGGACTTTTCCAACAGTCATCCCTACCCTTTTACCCGAAATACCCTCCCCCCAGGTGCTGAGGACCAAGTTTGACTATATTGTTGCTCTTATCACCAAAGCAAATCAAATGCATCAGCAGAGATCAACCTTCAACTAACCTGTTTTACTGCGGCCCTGAATGCTCCAAGAATAGCAGCTGCCCCTCCACAATCTCGCTTCATTCCTGGCATAGCTGTCTGTACAAAAGCCCAACAACAAAAAATACATAAAATAAGGGTTTGAGGAATGTTGGATTGATTCTCATCACAAACTTTTTAACCCAACTGTTGAGGCCCTGAGGGCCAACAGATTATGCAACTCCTTCCTAATTTGGGAAGAGACCAACCCCAGATGTTGGAACAAAGGTAACATCTACCCCCACCATGAATTTAAGACCCTGAGTGACTGCAGTTTGGCTAGGAAACCATCCTGAGCATCCCAAATGGTGGACTGGTAACTTTTAAAATTGATAGCAATGAAAATTCTTACTGGATTATCTCTAAGTTACTTAGTTTTGTTGATCAGAACTCCCTTTCATGCTCATTTTGTGTGTATATTTCATCAGGCATTGAAGCCTGGAAATGTCATGAATATTTACACATATGAAAATATCATTATCTAGCAAGCCTGTGTTTTGGTTTTCCCATGGTATAGTGCTCCATAAGTAAAAGTAGAGCTTGTTAATATATAACAATATTAAGTTAGACATAAAATGCTATTAAAAGGTATTAAAATATATAAAAGGCGAGGTAAAATTTTAGAAAGGTTTCCGAACGTTTTCGGTTAAAAACCATCTTCAGGGAATAAGGTTTCCGCCTATCGTTGTTAATTTAAAAGTTCTAAAAATTTTACCTCCCCTTTTATATATTTTAATATATAACAATATCATTATATGTTTATAATTATTTTTGTACTTCACCTTGCCCTTGATACTCAGGCCACCAGTGTCATACACAATACCTTTCCCAACCCATGCTATGGTGCGACTTGCTGATGGAACTGTGTGACTTAACACTGCAAGGGCAGGTAGATGAATAGCAGCTTTGCCAACACCATATATACCTACAGAGGTAAATCAGTAACTATATAAAAGATGATCACTACCATGGCCGCAGTACCTGTCATTACCATAAAAATATATCATCAATATTGAGCAGCAAATGCACCTGCCACCAGCCTTTAGCCCTTCTTGAGCATACAGTACAGTTTGTGACCATAAATACAGGCCAGCATTTATCTTTAAAAATTCAATAGCACTAGAAGTGGATGAGAGTATTTGCTTCCCCCTGCATGGACAGGACTATCACTAATGCATCGCAGGTTCGCCACCCCCAGCAGAAGCTGGTACTTGTTTATACAGCTGAGTTAAGCGGAACAAGTCCAGTGGTTCAACCAGGGCTCAAACTCAGTTATAGCAATAACATTACTTGTACAATCAATGCAAGTTGCTATCCATACCTCCAAAGCCTCTTTCATTGAGTTCCTCTCCTTGAATTATTGTAGGTGTAAGACCAAGCTCTTTGCCAACTTGTCTAATTTCCTGAATTGCAAATTAAACTCTCTAATTAGCACTCTTTCTAGAGCTTCAAGTTTTAATTTAAGCCGGTCTTTATCTTCTCCTTTGGTCCTTATCAAAAACAATTTCTACATTAACTTCACTGTATGTATTTCTTATAGTTTTTTATTCAGTAGATCTTGCTGTTAGTCAAGAAAAAAATACTTATTTAACTCTGACAGCTGGAATGTATCAATTATCTTGTTAATAAGTTATGCCTCAAGACTAGTAAGCCCCCCCCCCATCTCTCTAAAAAGCATCTCCCCCACTCTAGTAAACCCCCCAATCATCTGCAAGGTATAAAAAAGAATAAGCCACCTAGGGGCTCATTAGAGCATTTATGTATAGATTTTTTTCTTAATAGTTTGCCTGTTGTGATTAGCCATATAAGTTAGTATGGTATTGATCTCTTACTTACTTAGTTATGAATAACATTAGATAATTATTTACTTAAATATTGCTGACTGACTAACATTAAGGAAGTAGTCTGTGTGCATTTTATTACAAGGAGTGTCCACAATTCTTGCTGCCAACCGAATACTTTCTGCTGCAGCTGTCAAGCAGTCCACATCATCTTGTTCAACTGGGCTGCCACCATCGACGATGTGAAACTCAACGGTCACAGTTCTTGTTCCAGCATTCTTGCTTCTTGTTTTAAGTGAGAAGAGAGGAAAAGCTCTAGCAGCTGCGCAACCAAGAGCAAAAACTGCAGCTTTCTCACACACAATCTTGTTAAGATAAAACAAAGAATAAAAATTTGCATTAAAATAAACATTAATAAAAATTATTTAAAAAACCTTGAATTACATAACTTAACATACAAATTCTAAACCTTAAGTTTTAAAAATAACTCTTGATTATTAATAACAAAGTTAGCAATAAGGAAAAGAAAAAGTTATTAACACATACATATGGATATGGTTATTGACTGCAGAAACTTTTTGGTCAGTGTCAAAACCCCCTAAAAGTAGGGGGGGGGAGTACTTGAGGCTAGTTTTGAAATATGGGTGCTGCTGGGGTCTTGAAACCCTGAACCTGTTTAAGACAAATCAGCCTCAAAATGTAGACCCTGCTTAGGAAATCCTGTTCTTCCTAATAACCCTGGTTAAGAGTTCTACTTGATCATAGCCGTTTACTTTATATTAATGGAGACAGTGCTACTCAATTAACACCGTCCTGAAAAGTCACAAAAATTGCTTAAACCTGGCCGGGCTTACTCACTTGTCAACTCTTACTGTCATTGGGAGAACCAGAACCAAGGTTATCCTGTTTAAAACAACATCTAAAATCCAGTGCGAAGGCTAAAAAGATACCCTGTTTAGCACAGATATGCCTTGATTTATGTACCCTGTTTAGCCCTGGGAGCTAAAAACCATACCCTAATCAGTGGCTCATCCCTGTATATACAGTAGTCAATATAAGGCTGGAAAAAAGCCCACAACTTTGATAAAATAAACTCCTGTGTACTTACCACAATACATGCATTGCCTGCTGGAAGGCATCTGTTGATGATCCTTGTGAGTGCATGAGGCTGGTGAGGGGAGTTATGGCGACTGGCTCCTGATGGCATAGAGCACACAATGACTTGGTCCAGCCACACGTGCAAGGCTTCAGAAGGACTTATGGTGCTGCACACCATGTTGAAGGTCTAATAATTTATCATCAAAGACAAATATCTAAATGACTTGATTTTACTCAACTTGTATAGTCAGACCTGGATTATACACACTTTTTAGGAGCAGGCAAAATGGTAATAAAGAATAATCAAGAATCCAGATAATCAAAGGTTATCTGTGATTTTCTGCTAAGAGGGAAAGATTATCTTGTAACAATCACAGGTGATACAAACTTTTTTTGCCACCCTATCATGCATTGCTTTTTTTTTATATTATATTTTTTATTACAAAATAAACTTTATTTAACACACATTCTGACTGGCTGAGGACCACTTTCTAAATCTGGATAGAAATCATGAGTGACATCATCTGATACCTTTTCTCAAGTTCCCCCAACAGTTACGTGTATTTCCAACAGAGTATGAAAAAACAGAAAACATCTTCTAAAGTTTTATAATTTTTTAAAATGAATAAATCACATATAATAAATTCACTCAGCCTTAATTGAAAAATCATACACTTTGGTAGGAACCTTGCTGTTCTAGCTGTCTGTGCATCAGGTCCTCAAGGTCTGAGAATTCCCAGTAAAGAACTCACTATTGACCAGTTAATAAGTGTTATGAGTTAATATACATGATATTATATCACCACTTAATGACACAAGTATTATCTTTGAGTGCTGAAAGTAACTCTCATGAGTAAAGGGAAGCAAACTTTCAGCACAATAAGATAAATTCGTATTGCCAAGCGATCATGTAATGTTCAGTTCTGTTTGTTTTACATGCACTGATAGAATTTCTACATAAAACATAACTTTTTTAACAGAACCAGCCATGCACCTGAGCAGAAAGCTCTCTTGTAATTGGCTAACAATGTTAGTATACAGCTGGTCTTCCTGGGACGTTTGTTATTTTGTATTTAAAAAGAGGCAAATAGAGAGGGTTGAGTCTGTTGCTATCGTTCATTAGCTGCATCTACTGTCAATAGTCTAATTTGGTCTTTGTGTGAATTAAGTCGTATACAGATTGGAACCACACTCAGGTATTGTAAGTTATAAAACTTCTCGCCAGCTATATGTCTACAAGAAAGGTTTCGGGTACATGAGGCAGTATTTCTATTAACCTTCTGTTAAACCTCATTTTAACAGTATGACAATATTGCTCTTTATACTGGTCATTGTGCAACGACGTCAACAGGTAGCAAATAAACGTGAAACGGACGCCATTCATGATTAAATTGCATTTACATACGCAAACATTACTCTTTTAACTTATTCAGTTATTGACCAACATTTGGTCAAAGTTGGGCTCATAATGAAACCTAAATCAAACTCAAATTCAATGAAGTAAATCAGTGTATTAGACACTGCTACAAAATCAAAGCTACTCTTGAACTTTGTCACCGGAAATGCCTTTCAATAAACAGTCCGTACCTTTTGATCTGCTCGCGGCGCCAATTTCTCGGCGAGATCTTCGTACCTCACCGACTGAATGTGTTTTGCCTGTCCCACAATCAAGCATGCTCGATCAAGAGGATCAGACGTCGTTTTCTCTACCGAGAACACGATTTTGTCCGCCATCTTCCACCTTTCCCTAATGCTTTGTGCTTTCACAATTTAAACAGGGGGGTAGGGAGGGGAGATATATTTTGGTATCCGGACGTTTCGTACCCAATCAAGACGTTTCGTACCCACTTAAAAATTTTCGTTCCAACTAAATCAAAACAAACATACAGTATAAGTATGATTCCAACTATTAAAGCAGTATAAACAAATTATTTCTATGCCGAAACGAAAGTAGGAACGAAAAATCTCAAGTGGGTACGAAACGTCTTGACGGCTGGGTACGAAACTTCTTTGGTACGAAACGTCCAGTAACCGAGATTTTTTTATTTTATACCTTAATGCCAAGTCTATTATAGTACAGTTCTTTCAATATATCGTCGTCTAAAAAAATTGTTTTTCCTTAAAGTAAATAACGCTATCGGTTTTTGTTTTGATTTATCCTGGCACCTCCCCCCTCTAGACTTGCAAGAAATGAGCCTGCGCTCCTTTGAAGGATACCGCAAAAAAAACCCGCGAAATTTGCACAAAGCGAAAACTGTTTCTAGAAAGGTTTTTGGGACAAATGTCGGTTTCTCAGTGCTTTGGAAGGGAAGTTCAAAACAAAAAGAACAAAAAATTGATTGATTTCAATTGGAAGTGAAAGAAAGGGATGGATCGTTATTGTCTGGTGATTCTGGTCGATAACAGTCGGATTAACGAAACCGATAAAGGTAAATCTAGGTTATGTACTTCTGACCTTAACAATTCGAAGCGTCTCTCGGTTACAGACAAATTATTTAGTGTAAACAAAACTGATTTTTAGCCTGTTGCTTCTTCAGATAAAATCACCAAGATTTATGGAAGTCTTGGTTCCAGCGCGACAGTCTTGTTCGAAAATCTGATGCAACGACACAACAAGTTCAACCAACCTCCTGAATGTAAAAATTTTTCTTTTGGTGAGTTGGAACAACCACAGTAAACAGGGCGCTGCAGTGTCAGTTCAGTACTTGTACTATATTTAAATCAATAGAGAATTCGCAGTTCATTGACATACGGAAATATTTTGTCATTGCTTCTGAGTTTCGTTTTCTTTTGGTTTGTTTACATGTACTCATTGGCGAAGATATTAAAAACTTCAGAATTAAATAATGTGTTGTTCATACTTAAAGTCTTAATTATAATAGAGAAGAAAATCAAAGTATTTTTCTTTGAAATATAGTATGGCTTCAAACGTTTAATGGCGTATCTCTGTTTTCTCTCAGATCCTCTGTTGCTGCTTGCTGAGAAATCTCCACAAATTTTCTTTAGTGTTGTTACTGGATCAAGAACTTCAGAACTTCTACAGGTATATATATATTTGCCTGGGTATTGGGAAACAAAAATTACTGAAGTCTGAACATTATCTTGGGTTTCACAATCCTATGGTATATTTGTTCAATAGAGTAACACGTCATTTACTTTGTATACTAACTACTAAAACAAAAACTCTAAAAACAAGCATTTTATCAGCAAGTACAATAGATTTACTTATCAATTCAGTTGTGGCACACACCATCCAAAGGCAAAGGATCTTTTGGCCAAAGAGAGTGTATTGGGTCAATAAAAGATGCCAGGATTTTTTTTGGATTGTGAAAAAAAGCCAGGTTTTTTGGGGTATTTACTTTTTTCTTTATCTCAAATCAACAATAACACAAGCACAATTTACTGGGTGTGCTAAGAAAATAAGGTATTTGTTTTGTAAACAAATTTTGAAATTGGGATTTTTTTATGTACAAGGTGTATAAACATTTGTGTCTCCTCCTCTCCTCCCCTCCTCCCCCTTCTCCATCATTAGAATTTGAATTGATCTTCATGATTAAATGAAAATCATTTTACATGTTAGTCTTTGTCTTAAAAATATGAATCTGAAACTGTAACCGCTGAGACATACAGACACTTTAGTACTGATAGTTTAGAACAGGGGAAGGGGTATTTGGGAGAGGCAATTATTTTTTTGGCACAACTGGTACGCTTTTTAATTGTCAACAAATAGAACCCCCCCCCCCATAAAAAATTGCCAAATCAGAGCATTTATTTAGAGCAGTTTACTTATGAGTATAGTAAAAATTTATTTTGTCTTGACTGCAATAATCATCATGTTTAATTTATTAGCATGTTACAAACAAGAGGCTAGCTGTGCTCAATGAAACAAGATGGCATAACATGAGTGATGCTGTGTGCCATATTAAAGAGTTTATAAACAGTTTTAGTGCTGTTGCAGAAGAAAGAAATCTTCCAGAGACTCAAAGGTAGAGTATGTTTTAAACAGTCTGTGTAATTAGAAGAAGATTTATAGAGTTCTTCTAACGTTACCCACATTTTCCCTTCTGTTTCATGGAAATTAAAGAGGAAATAATTTATTACAGTGAAATTAATGTAATGGTGGGACCTGAAGTTAAGACACTTGATAATCTTGTAGCCGTAGCAGTTCTTTTGAATCTCATGTTTATATAATTATGCAACGCTAAACTGTAGCAATGTACCTACAGGATGACTTAAAGGTGATTTGGATGATGCATCCAATAAATGGATGAAAATTATTTTCTAATGGAATTTAAACAGAATCACAAAGTAGGGTAAATTTGTGTAGTAAGTAGTTTCCATAACCAATAGTACAACACTTCCAGTGAAAAATTCTGCCAGTTAAGACATATCTCCATTTAATAGATTTTTAAGAAATTTCTCAACCCCCCTCCCATTAATTTGGCACCTGAGAATACCAAGAAAACTTTTTAAAGAGAAGTGCTATCTGATTTCTGATAAAATTATACAAGAGCTTTAATTCCTAGATGGCAACTACAGGCCTGATTTTTGTATAACTCCCAACAATATCTCTACTCATGGACTGTTTTAAATAGGCAGAGGGTGGATATGAAAGAAATACCAAAAAAGCTGCTAACACTGCCTTAATTTAGTTTAACACTCTGATCATTTAAATTGTAAGTTTGTTTTATTTGAATTCTAGTCAAACTGGATCTGACAGTGAAGGGGAAACTGTGGCAGAGAGTATTCATCACTTGGCAGATAACCTCCCACCTCCTGGTAAATCTTTGTGTAATTTGTCAACAGTCAATGTTTGGGCATCCCCACTCCTCTCCAGTAAGCAATGTTTGGGCATCCCCACTCCTCTCCAGTAAGCAATGTTTG
>JAOBAT010118301.1:24300-36799 GCA_026413305.1 Hydrozoanthus tunicans
CAATGTTTGGGCATCCCCACTCCTCTCCAGTAAGCAATGTTTGGGCATCCCCACTCCTCTCCAGTAAGCAATGTTTGGGCATCCCCACTCCTCTCCAGTAAGCAATGTTTGGGCATCCCCACTCCTCTCCAGTAAGCAATGTTTGAGCATCCCCACTCTTCTCCAGTCAGCAATGTTTGGGCATCCCCACTCCTCTCCAGTAAGAAATGTGTGGGTATCCCCACTCCTCTCCAGTCAGCAATGTATGGGCATCCCCATTCCTCTCCAGTCAACAAATGTTTTGGCATCCCCACTTCTCTTTATGGGGAACTTACAAATGAGTTAGTTCTGTGTTGTTTGCTGTAAACTGGAGCCTTTTATTTTGCCAATTTTTTTCTTTATTTTTTTTGTTTTGTTAAATTTTTTTTTCTTTTCTTTTACTTTATTTTATATTGCATTATTTTGTTTTAAGTAGTTTGACACCAATGTTTAGGCACCCCAATTCTCTCCCATAGGAAAACCTAAATGAGGTTTTTTATTTTGCTTTATCTTATTTTGCCTTGTTTCAATTTGCTTTATTTTGTTTTTCGTTATCTTGATTGCTTTACAGTTACCTAATTTTTTTTTCTGTATTTTATTATATTTTTGTTCTATGCATTTCTTTTTGATAAAGAAAAAATGTGAGTAAAAAATATATAAAAAATACCTTATAGGTCTACAAAAGTAGTGTCAATGTTGATGCACAACACTCTTTTTGTCCCAACATCAGGCTGTGCAACTCTTGAAGTTTATTGGATTATTAGTGAAGAACCAGTCAGCCAAAATGTCAGGTACAAATAGTGATAAAAAGAGAAAATTCTTACTAGTAAATTTTGGAGCTTCAGCCAGGGTTTTAAATTTCACTTCTCTACTTGTCATTTTTGTGACGAGAAAAAGAAATAAATCAAATGCATTAGCTCTATCCCCAGTGGGGATAGGGTGGTGACTGCATTAGCTCCATCCCCAGTGAGTATGTGTGTGTGGGGGGGGGCATGGGGGGTCAGAAGGAAGGGCACACTGAGTATCTAGATCTATTATTCTAGATCTAAACATCAAATTATCTGCAGTCAAAAGATAATTCTTCTGTATAAAAATTATAGCAAACACACATTCTCCAGTAATATTTAAGCTATAAAATTTAAGGCATTTGTTTGCTCTAGCAAAAAACAAAGGAATGCCCCCACCCCCACGAAAAACAATTGTTGCATCGGGGTTGCATCAGCTAAAATCATTACAGCGCGGTTGCACCATGCAGCGTATAAAACTTACCGAGTAAGAAGTTGTGCCCACCGCGGTCTGCAAGAAATGCCACACGTGCTCCGTAAACTTTGAACAGAGTATTCAAAGTTGTAGGTTTTTCCTTGTTTCAAAACTCACTTCACACCAGAGGTACGCTTCATCCTTTCAAACAAATGGCAGAGGAAGAGATCGTTCGGCAAAACGTGGCTGCTGCATACGACACGTGGTCGTCGATGTACGACTCGTGTGAGAATCCAACTCGAGACCTTGACATGAAAGCGCTTCGTGAGCAAAAGCTAGACTTCAGAGACAAAACAGTTGTAGAGTTTGGTTGCGGAACGGGTCGCCATACGGATTGGATTGCAAGTACTGAATGTAAAAGTGTACTTGCGATGGACTTGTCCCCAGGAATGCTAGAAATCGCCAGAAAGAGAGTTCTAGATCCAAAAGTGAGCTTTCTTCAGTATGACATCACCAACGAGTGGCCGATCGAGCGAGAGAGTGTCGATCTCATCTTTGGAGATTTAGTTTTGGAACACATAAAAGATTTGCAGCCATTTTTTGATCAAGTCCGCCGAACATTAAAACCAGGCGGCACTTTGTTTATTTGTGAGCTTCATCCGATTAAACAAATCCTTGGGTCAAAAGCAAGACTTGAAGGAAAGGACGGAGATTTAGTGTCAGCCCCGCCATGTTTTTTTCACGACGTGTCAGAATATGTTATGGAAGGATTGAAGCAAGAATTGAATCTGGTCAGGCTGGACGAATGGAGAGATACCGACTGCTCGGAAAGTGACAAGATAAAATATGTGCCACGTCTTTTGTCCGTTCAGTTTGTGAAAGCTGCAGAGTGATCAACTCCTTCACTCCGAATTTTGTTTTTGTACCGTCCTTTAATACATTATCGATTTAATTTGGTCATATAGTTCATTCAAGCACAAATACAGTACAAGCTCTATTTGATGTAAACAAGTGAAAACGAACCTTAAAAAGTACCCGGTAAAAAAAAAGATAAAGAAATAGATAAGATAGAATAGACTCACACATAAAGTGCCTAAAAAAAGCCCCACCCCACAATGGCACAAATGCACTAACACACATGATAAGAGCTCTGATCCTTCACCTTTCTTTGAACATTTTGTTACTAGCCAATTTAATTTTGAATATTTTTTTATTTTTAGGGGCCCATTTAAGGCTCTAAAGCTATACTACAGACTTTTTTTTTCTCATTTCTCTACAAGCATCCATATCCTTTATAATTATGCCCATTAGTACTTTTCCCTCCACCCCTACCCACCAAGGCTTCTTGGTAAGAAAATAATCACATGAAGAACTGTTCCCATTAGATACCAGAATTGTATCAGTAACTAGCATACAAAGAATACACCTATTAATTAGTCAATAGGCCTTATATATATATGCATGTTTACATCAAACAACCCCAAGCCTTGCTTTCAAATCATGAAAGTGTGAATTTTTTCATAAATCAAATTTCAAAGTGTCTGCAAATGAAAACAATTCTATCGTGAACATGGTTTGCATGTACAAAATGCTCACATCTATTTCTTGAATACAAGGCTTAGAGCTGAAATTGACTTGATGTATAAATACACACTGGCATGTATTGATTTGTATTTTGTTCTTAGCATTTTCCATGTGAAACCTGTAAACTTACTATAGCTTCCAACCGATTGATTTATCCATGTAAGATTAAGTTAGCTATCTAATATATATATATATTAAACAAAATAATGTAATTTTACAAACAATAAGATAATTAAAGAAAATAGTTTAAATGTAGTAGAATTGTAAAGAAATGTCTTTCTACTTTACCGGTAGATTGAGTTGGAAGCATTGCTGCTGTTAGTCTTCCGTTATGCAGTTTCAGCCACAAGAAATGTTATTAAACTGTTTTGAAAAAAAAGGGTACTCTCTCACTGAGTGTCAAAACATCATGGCATTATGTTACTTGAAATATCGAGGTTTTCATTTTACAATTTGTTGGATAGACACCCGAGTGTCTTTCCTGATTTGGCTAATAAAACAACTTTGTCTTTCTGCATGTTAACAAGCAGTTGCCCAGACTGACCCCCCTCCCCCCCCCTATTTCCCCACTTTTCCCTGTTGAATCCTTGTCACATTAACTCTATTTACAATAGATTCTTTACATAATTATTAAGCAAAACCAAAGAAGCTGAAACATAAAACTGAATCTGGCAATTGCAATTGTAGCACAGGAATGATGATAACCCGTTAGGCTGATAAGTTTTAGTGGAAACGGAAACAGAGAGACAAGTTTGCGTTTAGTAGTTTGTTCCTTCTTCAATGCACTTTTTCAACGACATAAATTTTGCGATTCTCCAGTTAAGTTGTTCGCGGACGGCTGTTGACCATTAAATGTCTCGAGTAAAAGTTATTTCAGCCTTAACTTTGCGATATCTTCATTGGTTAAATCGGAAGCACTAACAAAGTTGTGGTCTTTGATAGTCGGCAAGTTCCGTGCAGGTGTCGCGCACCGGCAGTTTTGGGTTTAATTTGGCGGGACTGATTTTTGCGCCTTTCGCTGCAAGGCCGCGCGCGTTGGTTGGGAAAGGTACCTGTATTGTCAATTACTTTTTCACTCGCACAAAGTGGTTCTATGGATTCAGCGAATGGCATAATTGGCTACAAACCTATTTTTTGTCATGCAAAGTTTGACGATGGTTTGGAAGTGAACGTGAACAGCACACCTCAGTCTTGTACATTGTAAATATGCGAGTGTTCAGTTGGTGTTTTATTACACTCATTTTTACAAGAACCTGAGGCTGAAAATTTAAAAACAAGTTAAGAACATGTAAAGGCTTATAACCTATTGCAAATAATTCATACAGATTTATTAAAAAATCTATTTTCGGTGGGCTGCATGAAATATAAAGTTCGCAGATGATAATTTTACATCACATGTTTTTTCATTTATCAAACTGTACAACATAAGGTACATGTATTGTTTATATCGTTTAAGATCTTTTAGTTTTAAGATATTTTTAGAACATGTCTAAAAAGAACATTTGTGGCTGATATCCCGAAAATATTTGAGAACGTTCAGCCTGATCGTGAGTAGCAAAATTTGATGTTTTATAAAATGAAAAGAGTGTATTTGCGTTACCACAGGTCAGAGTTGAGCCTGTACGGAGCACTGAAAAGACTGCAGGTGTTTTATAGAGCCTCCATCAATGTACTTCATGACCTCCAACAAGATAGGTAGGTATCGTCACAAAGAATATGGTGCTTTATTTTATTGATGCTAATCTGTTGTCTGTTGTTAGGCAGTAGCTCGCTTGATTGGGACTCTGTTCGTTGAGGGCCCGGTTGAAACGCCAATAAATCAATTTTACAAACAAGGAGAGAGAGGGGAGGGGGGGGTGGTGGTGTTAGACAACAGTCCTTAAAAAATCTGGTTTTTAGTTTGAAACCTGCAAATGATTTAAGAGCATCCAACGAGAGTTTCGTGTTAAATCTTGTTCGCCTAACAAACAAATTGAGATTTGTTTAAAAAAATTCTGTTTATAGGTTCTACGGCGTTTAATATACTTGACGAATAAATGAGAAAAAATAAATGAGAAAAAATAAATGAGAAACTAGATAATGATCGCGTCTCGTTTTGAATTTTTGGGTTAGGCTTGTTTATCTAAGAAATTCGAACTGTAAGTATCTATACAAAAAAATAGAGAAACAAGTGTGTGAGTGAGTAAGTAAGTAAGAAAAAATTTCGTAAATTTATTTTTCCTCAGAAACAAAATAATGGCCTCCTGGAGGGAAAACCTTGATATTCATGTTGTGAACATGGAGAAAGACGACATTAATAAACTGGGTGACGATTCTAGTCAGATCTGGAGGGGGTCTTTATCATGGCGACAACCTGAGGTAACCCACTTCAATGATGATGATATTAATGCTAGTCAAAATAATGATAATAATGATAATAAAAATAATAATAACAACAACAACATTTGCCACCCTACGATCAGCCTTGCTGTGTCTCAGAGGAACCAGGAGAAAGAGAAGAGCAGCCAATATATCTGACATTGATATCACATCAGAAAGTGCGCAAGCCAGAATTTAAGCAGTAATATTTTAGCTATCGTACATATTATTTTAACTTTTTATATTTATATTTTTCTCTTTCCTTTTTATTTCGGTCGAAGCCAAGATTATTAGAATAGATTTGTCCATACAACAGACAGACAGTGTACTGTAATTTTGATTAGGATGTGTTTTAACGAATTAAGTCGAAATATTTTAGCGCTTTTAGATCAACATTGTAAATGAGTTGTATTTGATTATATAAATTTAAAAAAAACAACATTAATAATAATAATAATAACAATAATGATAATAATAATAATAATGATGATGATAATGATATAAACGATAACAATTATTATTAGTAGTATAATCATTTTGGTGTTTGAAAATTATTAGCAATATTAATAAGAATGAGAAGAATAAAAAGTAATAACACAGAAAAATAATACTATTTGGTGCCTTTGTCATAGATTAAGAGCCAGTTTAAAACGGACCTTGAATTACTTATTAAGCGGCAGCTCTCAATGAAATCCCCTTATGAAGTTCTAAAATATAATAAACACAATAATAATGGTAACAATCATAAACGTCTTTATTTATCTTAAGATAAAAGTACGTACTTTCTTGATTTCTTCCATGTTTCTAAATTTGATTTTCCTTTTCAGAGAAGTGTGTTTGTAATGATGTTTTTTTTTCATTTCATTTGCTTTATTTCTTGTAACTGTTTCTTGAATTTACAGATTCAGTATTAATCTGTTCTCCAAGGAACTATTTACTTGACATCCTTTATTTTTCTTGTAGAAAAACGATAAAATGGCGATACACGGCTTTTGTATGTCTTATCAAAAGTACGAGACAAATGCCAGCCAGAGACAAGGTTTACAAGACCTTGGCAGGTAGGCACGTGATCTAGATTGAAATGTGTGCGGGTTGTATTTGCGTTTCTCGGAACTCGTTGAAATGTGGAATTTCAAAAATTTTGCTTATTATTGACTTAATTCTCTTGGCAACGATATTCCTGCTAAAACGGAAAGTTAGACATCCGCGATATGTTTCTCTTCCATTTTCACAAAATGTACGATTAATATAAGTTTGAAATCTTAGCCATTTGACAATGGAAACACTTTTTTTTCTCCTGTATCTTGTGCTATAATTTTTTAAATTGAGTATTGAAGAAAATCCAGAAGAAGCATGAGTCATTGACGCTTAATTGTTGGTTGTGTTTATCCCCTTTTTCAGAAGGTTAAAGACATGCGTTAAGCGTGCTGCAATGCTACTAAACACATTTCTTTGACACAGGAGATCTGCAGTCAGCCACCATAGCCAAGAAGAAGGCTTTCTCTGTCTAGGTCCCGACATCCAGATCATCAAGCCAGTGGATAAATGGACGGTGCCTCTCCACGTTTTTGTACCCCTTAAATTCAAGTTGTATCCTTTAAACACACTTAGTCTGTTAATGTTTTGTTTGATGGAGCTGGTGTAAATGTAGTCATTAATTTTATCATGAAGACAATTTAGATTCCACGACCTCATAAGATGTGGAAACTAGTAAAAGGTTGATAGTTTAAATCTACGCCGTCTGAAGTTTTAAGAAGCTGATCTTCTAGCCCTTCATCGCAGCAAGTTCGTTGGAGTCAGCTGATCTTAAAGTAGTTTCGGGATGCAATTGACTAGCATAGGATTCTCCTAAAAGTTGCTACAGGCAATATGAAACAGGTAGGGAAACATCGACGAGGACGGCTTACAAAAAACACACTTCTTGCTTGCCTTTTTGATCACGTATGGCTATTTTTACTTTCTCTTTTTTCCACATTTTGTAAACAAAAAAAGATAAAAGCTTCTTTCTTGAAGGTAAATGAAGGTTGGAAAATTTTCTGTAGATCGTTCTCGTTGTCGTAAGACCTTGACACCCAGTAGAAGCAGCCTCAACCCTTTCAGCCCGAGTCAGTTATCGATATTTAGCTCCTCATTACAAGTTAAGACATCTGGTAATGAAAAAAAAAAAGAATTTACCAAAAAAAACAAGTAAAACTCTTCCAGACTTGTTTAATGAAAAGTATTGGCTCTAGTTAGGAGAATTTACCAATACAACTGGGACTGAAAGAATTAAAGCTCATTTGATCATTGCATTCGTAATGTAGATACGTTTTTAAAACACGTGCACAACTTCTTTGTTTTATCACATACTCAGTTCAATATTTACATAGTAGATCGGTGAAATATATAGAGCGTATCAGTTACCCATAGCCAATCAAAACGCACGATTTCCATATCATCACGTGTGATTGATATGAAGCTTTTCTCGCCGTTGAAACAACTTGTCAATTTACTTGGTTGATGACTGAGAAGTTTCATTCTTTCAACACTCCGCGCTGCGATGTAATATCCTCTGTATATCTCAGTTACATTTTCAGTATCATGACCAACAGATATGACCTGCTTCCAGCAGAAAAAGCTTCATAGCTTAGCTAGTAGAGCACTTATAATGATTAAGCTGCGTTAAATACTACCACGAAAATCGCTTCAAAACTTATTACTTATGAGTGGTACAACGCCTCGTCAAAACTTGTAAACTCTCAAGAAAGAACGCTGGCATTTTTGACGATCTTTAACAGTGTAAGATACCAATGTGGAGAGTCTAACAGCTGCTCAAGAAAGCGGCTATGGGAAAAGCTTGTAGCACGAGGGGAAAAGGTAAGAGAGTTGGATTGTAGTTCTATTCACCTAGCGTTGGGGTTGGTGCAGTGGTATGGCCTCTGCCTCCCAATCCTGAAGATAACGTTAAATGTGGGTAGCAAGCTTTTGTTTCAAAAGTAGTCAGCTAGTGACAAGATGGTAACGTTAAATGTGGACAGCAAGCATCCCAAAGTAACTAGCTATAGTGACAAGATAAGACTGAGTGGAAACCAAATCAAAACTACCGTTTGCTTCAAAAATGTAACCGGTTAAAGAACCGTAGGTAGATTGGAAGTATTGCTTGCTTCCGGCTGTTAGAGTCGACCTTGTATCAGACTTTATAGAATTGCAATGTAATTTCGTTTCATGACAGTTAATGGCAATGACAGTAAATTGATGATTGCAATAGTAGTTAACAATTGCAATGTCATTGACAAAGAGGAACGATAGCTGGTGTGGAACTGTTTATTGTTTTATTATTGCTCGATAATGACAATACTGAAAGCTCAACAAAAGTCAAACTAACAAATAACACGTCTATATCGATCACTATTACGCTGAGCCCCTCTTTTTTTAATACCCGAACAGAAAAAGTTCACGTTAGGAACCATTTTTTTTACTTTACTTTAGGATACCGCTTTTTTGGGATGTTTCTCCTGTAAATTTGTGTCAAGTGGTGAAAGAAACCAAAGATCATGGGAAGATTGGGTGAACTATGTTCTACGGGAAACAAGTAACACGTCGGGCTTACAAGAAACCAGCCAGTGTATGTTACGTTTCATTGTAAAGACTTTCACCGAAACAAATGGTTTACAGATTTATTCCAAATCTTGTTTTACTGTTTCAAAAGCAAAAGCGAAGCGAAAGCAATATTTTAACGAGGATTGTATTATGAAAGACAAGTCACGACAACAGTACCTCAAATCTTTAGGCCAAAGGCGGAGAAAACCTTGCTCAAACGCAACACATGCTTGACGATTAACTCCACTTAACCATGTCTTTTACTTTTACCGTAGTTTCTTACTTCGTCATTTGATTGGATAATAAGAACTTGTATAGCATGTGATTTGTTTGCATGGTCTTATTCTTGCTCTAGTGGCACATGATTGGATAAAAAGGGTTTACTCTTGCACTCTGATTGGACAAAAGAGTCTTACTCCTGCTCTCTGGACACGTGATGCGCCAAGCGGTTTACTCGTGCTCTTCCGACATGTTCTTTGTTAGCAGGAGTTTGCTACTTTTTTTATCTTCATTGACTGAATGGTATTTTCGTACTGTGGGAACAACTCGGTCGTAATCAGCCTCGATAGCTCAGAGGTGAGAGCACCTGCCATGTGATCGGGTTGTCGTGGGTTCGATTCCCACAAGTGGGCTTTATTGTTTTTCTTTCTCGGTTTATCTTGGTATACAACACTTCAGAGTTGACATTTCTGAAGAAGATCACATAGAATAGAATTAAAATGTTTAAAGCGGAAGTCAGTGTCAGACATAGAACAAGCACATGTTGTGGAACTTTGCTTTAGGAATAGAATGACATTAAACTCGCACTTATTTTGTTTGTACATCTTTGTTGTTGGAGAAAAGAACCGTGAAGAATTTAATGGAGACGCCATCAGAATGTGTCTGCCAGAATGAGATGACACCTAAATAGAAATGACCTTTTGTGAAGAAGATCACATTTGTTCCGTTTAATCCTAATTATTACAGTTAAAGCGTCTAAGGGTTGTCGTTGCTTTTGGAATAGGATGACATTCAGCTAACATTTGTTTTATTTGTACCTTTTTGTAGGAGGGGAAAAGAATCTTTCATAATTTAAGGGAGACACCATTAGAATTTATCTGCTGGAATCAGATGACACTAAAATATCATCGTTATAATATAAATTTTTCTGTACACCTTCGTAGGTGAAGAAAAGGATCCTGTAGAGTTTGACAGAGACAGCCTCAGAATGTGTCTGCTTTGTGCTGATGGACAAGGTGCCATGGATGTTTTTCCTCTCAAATTACCTCACCACTTCAATGGCGGGCTCATTGAATACCTGGCTGTTGCTATGGCAACAAATGAAACCGAAAAGCCTTCTGAAGGTGAAACCTTGTTGGTGCTTATGTATCAACTTTTGATTTAGAAATAATCTTTTATTCCATTGTATATCAAACTATATATCATGTTCGATTTTAACACGCGTTCTCATTGGTGGATATGCATGATGCCCATGTGACGTCACATGTTAACAAACCTTTTGCTTTTGTACCTTTTATTAGAAAATTTTGGACCCCAATGGGAAAGCAGTGACATTTATATGACGTACTTCTTAAATGGCGTGATGAATAAACGGATTTTATCTGGCAGAGGCAGTTGATATTTACGATAAAATAACTAATATAGTTACTTTGTTACTTTGACCGATGAAGAGATCAGCTAACCGCACAGAAGAATCAGATCCCGGTTGATCGCATTGTCGTGGACTTACATAAGGCGCTTAACTGCCCAAGCGGTTGAATTTTGTGAGCACATGTCTGGTTTTGAATTTATGTTTGATGGAATGAATAGAGCTGTACGACGGGATTGGGGGGGGGGGAGGGGAAGGGGGGAGAAGTTGCTAGTCTGCAGAAATCCGATAGTTTTTTTCCTTAACAATTTTTCTGCTTTTCAACGAAAAATAATTGCCCATAAAACAACATTTGTGAATTATTGTGCTAAGTGGTTTTTGGTTTTTGTTGCAGATTTCTTGCTTAACTTGCCGGTCTTAACAAACGCATTTGTGGAAAATGAAGCAGAGTTGCAAAGAAAGCAAAAGTCACATTATCAACAGTGTCTAGGTCGGTCCAACACCATTTCCAGTATTTGGATTTCTTCTTGCTTTTTGTTCTAGTATCTGTTAGGTAATATCTAGGTGTATCTCATGTTTACCTTATATTCTTTTGCTCTCAGACATATACAAAGGACTTTACGGAACTGGTCCTCTTCAGGACGACTCGTTTCTCAACACACTAGTAGAAGCACAGTGGCAGCACGTCAAAGAAATAAGGTAACCTCGCATACTAAACTTCATTTTTAATCTCTCCGCCATCTTGTAGCATCCTTATTTTAGAACTCGGCAAGCAAATGATTTGAATGGAACCGAAACCAATTGTGGAATTGCACACGATTTGGGGATCCTGTTGATGAACAGTAACTGTTTTGTGTTTCTATTTCAGCAACATATACAGTTTGTCTGTACAAATTTGAATTAGCCTTGAACGAGTCACCTTGGGTTTTAGAATATTCATATTAATTGTAAATTTTTCACTTAATTGTATCTCAATGGTTCCAAATCTTGTATATTCCCTAGGACATCACACATTTTCTAAGTAATGTCCTTATTAGATTAAGTTTAATAATGACGCTGTGAAACCGTCGAAGCGTCATAGGGTTTGAAACTAGCCTTAACACCCAAGGTGACTCAACCAAGGCTATATTACTTGGTAATTGGGGATTGGAGGGGAAGGTCGTATTTTGTTCGCAAGAGTAAAGCATGTTCTGGTCTAAATAAAGGATGATATGTTTTGCAGGTCAAAACTTTTGACTTCAAACCTCAAATTTGCCCAACTAAATGGACAGAAGAGCAGCAATTTGGTTTCAAAACTAGGTGAGCTCGTACGGAATGGTTTTTCGTGTTTTTAGTTGTCATTCTTGTGGTTATACTAACTCATTTTGCCATAGAGCTCGAAATGAACCCAGGGAGTAGCCTGTAGCTACATTTAGATATGCTTCTCTTTCTTGCGCTTTTACTGACTCATGTTTCCATGGATTTTGAGATGGACCCCAGGAAGTGGCCAGTAGCTACTCTTAGTTATGCTTCTTCTCTTTCTTGTGGTTAAACTGACTCCTATTTCCATAGAGCTTGAGATGGACCCAAGGGAGTGGCCAGAAAGATCGTGGATTTATGAGAATGACTCGAACGAATGGTATGTAGAGATTTTAAACGGACATTTTGGTACTAAGCCAAACTCAGAAGTTGGAGCTTATCTCGTTAGTGAACGACAAAACGAATGTAACGTTTACAAAAGCTTAAAGTATTATAAACTCAGCAAATACAAAAGAAGGCACTGATTGGCAAACGAAGATTAACATAGCTAGTATGTTTGCAAAACTATTAAGGTGAACATTTTTCTTGACTATTTTCCTCCATTTTCTCCTTACCCTTTCTCCACTCCAACCTACCCTCCCTACCCCCTTTCTCTACCTCCTATTCTTCCGTGCCGAAGCAGGAGTTATTCGACGTTTCCTTCGATGTGTTACCAATGCAATGAAAATTGATTTTTAAATCCTTCCTGCTTTAACATAGCTCAAAGATTGTGAGGAAGAACCCCAAATCAGCATCAGATCTTGGTAAGTTTTTAATTCACCTTGTTTTTATGCTAGAACCACTAGTCACTAATCCACTAATCACAGTGAAATTAATGCAATTTCCACTGATTGCAAATTGGAAACTGACCCAAAGAGTATCGCCAAAACTTTG
>JAOBAT010118302.1:0-13765 GCA_026413305.1 Hydrozoanthus tunicans
ATTTTCCCGCGTCGATTCCGACCATTCCGACGTGATTCGGACATGGTCCCTTGGGACTATGAGGTGTTGAAGTGCCCTCACCGGCAGCCAAACCACTCTTTATAAACCTGAATATTATTGAAAGTTTTGAACTTCGAAATCAGTTAAAAAAACCATAGTAGAAGATAATGTTGCTTTTTCAAATAGTTCGTTAACAAACAAAGTGAAACTTCATCGCCTGAGGGAGGGGGGGGGAGGTGCGGGCGCACCATCGCATCCCCACCCCCCTCCCTACGGGCCAGGCAAACTAATTAAAGATCTGAAAATGGTGTCCAAGTCAATTGCAATCGCGTGTTAAGATAACGTCTTAATCATAAAGTACGGGAACGAGAGAGAAAGATGTTTTGCTCGCAAATACTTCGCAGATTTAAAACTACAAACGGCGCCGAATTGCGTAATATTTGACAAGATAAAAATAATGCGAGAAGTGTTCGGAGATTAATGAAGTGCGTTCGATATGTTCACTTCCACGCTCGAAGAAAATCTCGAGGCAATACTTCCAATCTGCCCAAACACTTCCACGATCGAGAAAAACCACGAGGCAATACTGGACATGCACGCATGATGTCATACTGTAGTTAGTTAAAAATTCAAAATAGTGCCGATTGTGACGAACGACGACGACCAAATCAGCTTGGTAACCGCACAAATGACCACAGGCAACCCGACTCTGTGAGATTTGGGTTGCAGTCTCCTTACGTCGAACGCAATAAGAAAGTTAAGATTTATATTAAACAAAACTGGTTTTTCAAAACTATCAATTTTTCGTATTTACACATTGAAAATTCGCTTTTTGCTTAAAGTGTTGTTTGTACATTTTTATTGTAAATGAAGCTGTTCTTAAAAGTCTGTTAGTCTTGCATACCAACACGTTCAAATTACGCTTGCTTTGCAAGTTCACACATAATTAGGTTCCGGTGTTGTAGGCAATCCGATCCCCAGGGGCTTCGCCCCCTGGGCACTCCGGTGTCTAAATATACGCCAGCTACCAATTAATGTCAACATCAATTAATAATGTTTTGTGTTGAACGAACCGCGACCGTGTACATTCTTTGTTTCAAGTGTTATTGAGAATGTTTTTATTGGCTACTTGTTGATTTTCATTTCAAATGCTTTTCTGTATTCTGCAAGTTTTGTGCACGGTCAAGACCAGAAATCAAAAGAAAATGGCGAACAAAGACATACAACAAAGGTTTCCTAACCAGTCCGTATATATGAACTATGATCAGGTTCATTGTATTTTCAGTAGCCTTATTCTCTCGCAACAGGTTCGGCTTTTAGATCACCTAAGTTGGGGCCTTCGTCGCAAACGGTAATACACAGCAACAAGCATAGTGTGATTCACTTTCGTTTTACCCACAAATCTAATAATAGCCACAAATGTAATAAAATTCAACTACAAATGTTATAAAAAGTTAACCACAAATGTAACAAAACCATTAACCCCAAACGTAACAACCATCAACCACAAATGTAATAAAATGTAAATTTTCAACAAAGGTAAACTAAAACTTTAAGAAGTGGTAGTAACAAGTTAAGATGCTTCAAACTTGAGTGACAGGTCTTTGAGCGTGGGGGGGGGGAGGTGGTTAGTGTGGTTAGTATTACATTTGTGGTTTGTTAGTATAACATTTGTTGGCGGTTATTACATTAGTGGGTGTTATAATTTCTTCGTGGATTAGAACATCTTTAGAAACTGCAGGCCCTTGGGGACCTTAGAATAGGGTTGTTAGACCTTTTAGGGCTTCGACTAATTCAAGCAAACACCCGGCACGAGTTTCTCTGCTTCTGGTTTTTGTGAGCTTTGCATTCTTGCATTCTCATTTCCTGTGCATTACTTGTTTCTTTGTGTGGAAACTACTCGTTTGTTATCAAAACAACTGCGCCGACTAACCTCGTTTATAAATACGTTATGAAAATAGAAACAGGTAATACAAATCCATTAGCAATCAAAGCGAAACAAATTATATCACAACTTTGACAATGTTCTATCAGTGTTTTCTGGTTTTCCTTTTTAGTTCAAGTTCTCATAATAAAGATCTCAAGTGTACAATACTATCTGTATCTCAGTTCACGCTATCCAAGTGTCACTTAGTTTAAGAGTAACCTTCTCACCTCCTGGGAAAAGTTGTTCAAAGGCCGATTAGCACTAACCAGGGTTAAATTTCTAACTTGCTTTCTTGTTTCCAACGTTAGAGAGACTGATTTGAGCTGTAGTTTTGGAATTTACATGTCGTGGAAGATCAAGTATTTAAAAAGAACCGTAAACCTTTTATTTATAGAAGAAATAACTACCGTAAGATTAACCAGCCTTCGAACAACTGGGCCCTGGTACCAAGTTGATATTACTTATCCTTAGTGACTTTAGCTTACCTGTTAGTAACACGCTCGTAGTAATAAGAACACAGGTAAGAATTGTTAACATAGTTTTTCTTTCTTGCCGTCTTGATAGAAAACTCAAACAAATATTATCCCGTACGACATACTGAAGTACCGTGCAATCTCGGATTTCAGTCTTCTTAGCTACTATCCAGAGAGCTGTCAAATTTTGTTCTAGAGTGAAACCTCGATAGGGGACCGGAAATATTGTTGGTTATACCGACCTATTTCTCTATGTACAGTTTCTTGTAATTAGGAAAAAATTTAATTTGATATAGCACTTTTTATACTATTCCTGTCACTATCTTCTCTAGTCGACCCTTCGGTTTTCCGAAAACAGAAGCTAATAGGGATAGTTGTGAAGAAAGTGGAGTGCAACATTTGTTTTTCTCTAAGAAGGGAGAGCAAACGTTACTAGGTGTCGCAGTCAGTAGACACGAGCCAACTCGTGCCGGCCGCCAGCAGGATATCGCCAATCTGAGACACCACGTCGAGACGGCAGAGCATAACATTACCCTCGACATGGCCGCATTGGCTGTTTTTCATACTAGGGACAAATAATCCGTCCAGACGAATTATCCGTCTGCTGTTCTACATCTCCAATATAAACACGGGACGAACTACGACAAGTACTGAAAGGGCGTCTGATAGTTCGTCCCGTATTTATACTAGACGCATAAACTCACAAAACGACGAGGTTGTCGAAAAGGCCTTAAATTTCTGAGTAAAACCGCTGGATATATGTAAGGCAGGGTACAAAAAATTGCCGTGACGACGAATTATCTGTGTTGTGCCAGTATTTATACACACAGACGGATTATCCGTCGAGATGAAGAATCTAAGATTATACGTCTTCACAGACGCACAACGGAGAAAATTCGTCTGGACGGATAATTCGTCTTCGTGCCCGTATTTATACTCAGACGAATTATCATGCAGACGCACTAAATAAGCTTGCCCAAGTTCGCCCAGACGGATAATCTGTCACAGCCATTCTCGAAATGACTTTTTGAACTATAATAAAAGATTGTCCGTGGAGTAAACCCGTTTAGAGTTGGACAAAGAACGAAGGCATTATTCCCGCGGGCCTAGTGTTTCCCACTTTTGAGGACCATCGGGAGCATTAAAAAAAACTAACTATAGTAAATGAAAGTAGTTTCAATAAATCAGAGTTAGAACTTTATTGCTCCTTGGTAAAGAATCTGCGAACGGCAATTCGAAAAATAACAAGGAAAAGCTTTTCATAAACGTTTTGACAGTTTTAAATTTTTTTTATCAGATCAGATAATTCAACCATAAAGAACATTAAACAAAAAAAGATTTGTTTTAATTTATCAAATCACTCATTCCTTTAAAAGAACGTCTAATCTTAGGATCGGAAATTAGTGATTTTAAATATTTTAGGGGCTTCAGCTTAAAAAAGAAGTTTGTATCGTTTGTATCACGTATTGTTTTCATTCATCACAATGTTATTTGTTATTAGTTTATTAACAGGGAACACTGTCCCCACACTAAGACTACAATATTTTGTTGTTTTCTTAGGGTCTATTCACGTGATAGACGCCACTTATTCGAGGGAATAGAAACCGGGTATCGGCTGCTACGAAGACTAAACGAGCTAAACAAAAACCAAAATAGCGAACAGAAGAAACTCTTTTTGGCGGCAAATGTTTTTTCATTTCACTGGCGTCTCATAAAGCGCCTATGACATAAAAATTAACGTTTTTTTATACGTCAGTGGATAGACCTTGCTTAATGAAGAAGAGTGGAGAAAAAAAATGGCAAAACCTTTTATGGTCCTCGAGGTATTGACATTTATTGTTTTAAACTGAAGACGTCTGTTGTGGGATAGCAAAATTTTCAATTTTTTTAAAATCTGCTGCCAATCTATAGCCTTTGAATGATAAGCCAAACTTGGGCTGATGATTTATCTCGAGGTATTCTTCAATATAGTTGCAAAGACTGACAGTAGATTTCAAAAAATTGAAAATTTGCCGGTCCAACAACTCATCAGTTTAAAACAATAATGACCATATCAAATTTTGATAATAAGAAATTTTTACCACTGTTCCTCATTCGGCAAGCAAGCACCCTAAATGAGTTAAAAACAGGCTGCAAAACAGTCTTATAAATTTTTAATCGAACGCACGGATCTCATGGAAAGCAGGTTTTCATTTATTTTTTATTATCTTTGTAGTTAGGTATTAAAAATGTAGTTAGATTAGTTAAATAGTTAGATTATCAATATTTCTTATTAGAATTGGTTTTATACCTGATGAGATATGCCGTGGATAAATAAATAAAGATTGATTGATTGATTGGTTATCCACTGTCGATGTTAAGAAATATCTCATGTTAAAGGCACTTTAAGCGGCAGCATTTCAACTTTGTGGGGTTTTTTTTATGGTTTTCAAATTCAAATACTGACAGATCTAAAATTCGAAAGACGCCGTCGCCAACGAGCTATAAACAAAAATAAAGTATTCTATGTTGATTTATTGTTCTCAAAACAGCAACAAAAGTTTCTGACAGAAAAACAGAACTCTGTTAGCTTACGAGCTTAAAAGGTCTGATAAATAGTTTGCAGTTACAGCCAAAAAAAAACAGTTACATGACATTTTTGTTTTGTTTGGTAAAAAAACACAAAAATTTAATTAAATTCCCATTAGTTACGTTATATTGATGAATGCGTGGAGCTTCCTTGACTTTCCGAGTTTTCCGTTTATCGCGTTCCCGTGACTTTTCGAGAGAGCGTGTTAAGACCAACTCAATTATTATCAGCACAACAACCCGTAATTACCTTGCGTACACAATCTTGACACAATGGCAATTACTAGCTGAACCTTCAAGTCTCTGCTAAGATTTTCACCACTTCTTCCTTTAGTTGTTCGAACACTTGATCAGACAAGGTGACGTCCTTTAAATACGCCGCCCATTTCTCTTCACACATCGAGTCGTACCATTCACGATCTACAAACAAACACAAGATAAAACTGTATAACGTGAACGCTCTAATCAGCCCTAAGACCTTCCTGACGGGGAACTTATTAGAAAGAGGGGGGGTAACTTATTTAAAAATTGTCGATAGCCAAAGACAGAAACACAGCACACCAAACAGAATTAGAAGTAACTAGTAAAACACTTTGTTCCTCTGGCATTGCAACTGGTGACAAAATATATTTTGGGCACAATACGCCTTTGTTTTGGTCCATCGCCTTTAATTTGGGATGGGGGGATGGGGGGCTTGTTAGGGGGGAGAGGGTCTTATTAGACCATTTACATTATAATTAGTTGGTGTAAACTTGTTTGAACACATGGGTCAGTACAGTCCTTAGGAGGGGAGGGAGGGGGGTGACAACAGCTTTAAATGTGAATTTACAAAACCAAACTGTTAATGTGGGATGTGGTTCCGGTTACGTTCAAGCCTGGGAGAATAATTTTTAAAACGTTGAGACTTTTCATCACCATGTAATTTTCAGGCCTTTAAAATATTTTTCCTTTCAGTTTTTTTCCAGGCCTAAAAAATAACAAAAACCAAACGACTTCCAAGTCAGTTTAACGACTTACTTCTGATTGGCAGCTGGCCACCAAACTCGCAAACGGCAGTGTTGAACGCAGTCTCATCCTTTGCCCCTGAGGTGAAAATTATCAGATGTAGAAAATAGATCGTAGGGAAACGGACTGTTGCAAACAGTAGTCAAAAGATGAATAGGCGAATTTCTGCTGAAGTCACCTTTGCATTCTCCTTCATTAGCATACAACTTAGGGATGGACCAGTTGATCTCATGGGGGGGGGGAAGAATTTGTAAAAAAAATTGCAGGGCCACCCCAGACAGAAAGAAATGTCATGTCGAAATTATATAAAGAGAATGTATGGAAATGGGCAAAAAAATTGGGTTTTTTTTTCTGAAGCTTGATTGAAAAAAAATTGCAGAAAAATCATTCTTCCCTCCTCTCTCTCCCCAACCCAACAAGATCGACTGGTCCATTCCTTAAATTGGAGAAATAACAAAGATAAACAACAACTGACTTTGTAACTTGAGGATAAACTTAATGAGTGACTGAAATTTTGGTTCTATAAGTGTAGTTTCAAAGAAGAAACTACGTTAAAAAATTAATGCAAAACAGCTGGAGCTAAGATAATGAAAGATGATGAGCAATACATTCTTTGTAAAATTTTGAATTTTCAAAAAAGACTAAAATGAAAGACTAAGTGTCGACTCCCTTACCAACAACTGAGGCTCTTGGCCACACGTAGACCCTCAGGACACTGCGCTTCTCCACGACTCCGTTTGGCGTAGCGGCTGCTGGACCGTCAATTGGCCTTACCCGAAAAATCGACAAGTTATGGGCTATCTCCTTTTTCGTTAAATGACATGTGACCACAAGTATTTTTCTAAAAAGAAATTGTTTATGACTTGTTAACTTCAATTTTTGTTGTTTCTAATTCAAGTATTTACCTTACATACATAATATTTAAACTAGTATATAGAGGCTGCTCGGTACATAGCTAGCAAGTTCAATGGCTCTATTGCGATCAATACGAACTGAGAGGATTGTTTTACCGTCTTTATACCCGTGTATAAAGCACATTTCTTGTTCTGAAATGGCCTTCAAATACCGAGTGTGTATCAAACGCGGACCATTGCATCACAAGAGTAATATACCAGCCAAGATATCAGTGTTCAATATAGAACAAAAGACTCGCGTTGAAGCAAGCAACTATGAAAGTAATTTTATAAGTCTCTATAGGAGTTGTGCGACAGAAGCGTGCCGATCGTACGAAAAGAAAACTAGTTTCAGTTGTTGCCGAGTAGAACTCATATGAAATTGGCTGGCTCTTTGAGTGATTCCGGTTTTGTTGTTTTTGTTCGTTTAAAAACGCAAATTGATCAACAAACATAACAAAGAATGCGCACGGTCATATTAATTTCCATGGATTATGGCTTTTCTTAACCAGTGCTGCAGCTATATTTTCTCGAAGATACATATATATGTTTTGGAATTAAACTAAACAACATCACCCTAACAGCAATTGACAGTATGTGTTCCAGCTATTATTTTGGGCCATTTCAAAACGTAATTTCTTTGCCACACTTGGCACTTTTGTGAAATCAAAAAGTTCTTGTGAAAAGTGAAGTTATTGTTAGTCATTTTTCATTCAACATGGTGTTCCAGGGTAGTTCCAGTGACAGTTTGTGACAGTTTGTTACATGTATGCCGTGTCTTATACTGTCATTCAGACATGTACCCAAATCTCACTACTACTGCAGTTCATAACCATGTACATTATTTCTATAAAAAATGTCACTCTCAGCTTCATCCTTCTTATAAACGCACACAACATTAGCTTCCTTGCACTCCCTTGGGGCTGCACTCCCTTGGGGCTGCACTCCCTTGGGGCTGCACTCCCTTGGTGCTGCACTCCCTTGGGGCTGCACTCCATTGGGGCAATTTCTTTTCTAAAAGCGAAACACTAAACAGCTCGCAGAACGAACATCAAAAAGTTTGAATCATTTTAAAGGTAAGTTTTACCGTCAAAAAAAGACTTGGCAAATGATGTAATTATTGTTAGCTCAGAAATTGAAAAGGACTTTTAAAAATGCAAGAAACGGCGTGAATGGAATTATCACTCTTACTTTGCTAGGGATTGAATATCTAAATCCTCACTGAGCTGGAAAACCAAAGCCCTGGTAGGATAGTCTACAATTTCAAACACATCCTTGCAAACAGGTACGATTTCCTGCAACAGGGGAACAGTTTGATATCAATACAAAACATTTTACATGTCACAAACTACTAACTCAGTTCTTAAGCATCGTGAGCAATAACAAAAGCTACAAAGCTAGAACCCGATCACAATTGACTATTTGTATAGTCTAAGAGTAAAATGTAGGTAAATGAGTCTACAACATTAACAAGTTCATTAATACAAAATAACATTACCTACATAAAAATATATATAAATAACAGTAGATGAAAATCAAAAACATGATAACTTTATTTAGTTCAATATCATGTATACATGACTGTTAAAAAATGAAAACACAAAAGAAATTGAAAGTAAAAGGAAAATTTAATGAAGATTGTAATAAAAATAATATGCTAAAAAGCTAATTGCTTTTTTAGCTGGAAAGCCAGCATAGTTTCCAGTTTTCATATCGGTTAAGCGAGCTTGAATCCTTGAGCCAACCCCCTCCCCCCCAGTACAAGGGGGCTAGCACACCAGCCCCACCCTAGTAAGTCATACAAAAATTGAGTGAAGAAAGTACAAGTCACCTTGTTACACTGACGTCATAACGTTAAATTACAGTTTGTTATGGAAAAAAAATTATTTTTTGTTAAATTGCTTATAAAAGGAAAACGTTTTTAACTTTTTATTCTACTGGATAACATTATGAAAATTGCAAGCAACAAAACCAACCCAACAGGCTAACAGAGCTGATTCTTTTGACAGTTTGACGTTGTGCTGTTAGACGTCAATCCAGCACAGCCGCATCCATGGGTCTGACTATCCTTTTTTGGTGCAGGTTCCCTTTAAGAATGGAAATTTGGTATAACTTCCAAATACTCACCAACGATTCCAGTGGAGAGGGATGTTCAACGTACCACATGTGGTAGTGTAAGTGATTAACTGACGCAAGGGCACACAAACTGTTGAAACCAACACGAAAACCTCTGCAACAAAAAAAAGAAGAAGAAAAAGAAGATGGAGAAGAAGAAGAAAGAGTTACTTTACAAATTGTCTTACATATCTAGCAAATACATTCTTGTTAAAAAATCTGAAAGAGATAAAATGGTTCGAAACAAGAACAGTAGGTGTAGCAGAGTGAAATGAGATGAAATAATTTATTTTAAAGCAATAACTTGTAACAGCCAAGAAAAAAACGGTTTAAACGGTTTGTGTTACATTTAAAAACAGAAAGATTATCATTTTTGCACAGGTGCCAGTTAATTGGTTGAACCGTCTTAGCTCCGGTGTGGGGGATGAGCACAGCCATCTTACTGTTCCGTTTTGCATTTTTCAACAGCCACTCCCTCAAGAGACAGTACTGGCCAGCTTTTTGTTTTGAACTTACATACTAGATTTTTTCGTACTAATTAACTTCCACATGTCTGAAGGAAAGATCTTAAACTGTTTTGAAAAATTATCACTCATGGTCAAAGGAAGATCTGAAACTTTAAGATGTGCAGCTAAGTAACGATTTCAGTCACGCTGTGTTGCATCTGTCATCCCAGTCAACAATTCTGTACAAGTTCAAAGCAAATCAGACATCTTTATCAAGATGATGGATTGTTTAGTAAATTAAGATAATAACCAAAAGTGGCTAAATAAAATCAAGAAATAATTTCATAAGTGTTTTCATTTCTTTTTTCAAAATTGCCCAAGTTGCTTCAGAATGAGGGAAACTTGGAAAAATTGAAAACACAAGTGGAATTAATCCTAACTTTTACGAGGAGCCAGGCGACTAATTGCTTGTTTATAACATTGAGGGCAAAGATTGCAGTCGTTTTTCATGGTACCAACACAAGAAAGCATTGCTTAACTAACTCATTGATTTTATTTCAAGTATTTTGGAGTTGGAAAACCTTAGAAATCTCTGCGAAAATTCGGGAAATTTAAAAATGTTTCTAAGGTTTAATAATTCTTAAAAATCTTTGGAAAACCTTCGGAAAATCTTCAGAGATATTCAGAAATGTTAGGAAATCTTCAAAAATTTTCAAAAGTGGATAGAAAACGTTTTTAAGGCATTTTTAAGACTATTTGAAAACTTTTGGAAAATCTTCGGAAAATTTTGGAAAATACATTAGCACCCAGTCAGCGCTTAGTAGTTCAGTCCTGAATTAAGAAAATATGCTCTCATGTATAACCAATACAATTAGAATAATTATTTTTCCCTCTATGTTATTAGCCGCTTATTTGAGCCTTTTATTATGAAGTTCAAATCGCTTGTTTGAAAACCAACTGTAGTTTACAGTAAAACAAAAAGGTTGTGCACATTTTTGCTAGTGTTCAAGTAAGACTTGTCTTTTGTAGTTTTCATCACCAACCTTAGACTGATGAGACTTTTAATTAGCTATCAGACAACTCACATTGAAGTTTACCTGTGTGAAGAAAGTAATACAACTTCCATCCCTAGCTGTAAAGCCTCTTGAGTGAGAATCTACAAAACAAACAAGAAAAAACACTAAGGAAAGAAAATTTTATTTGTAGCTTTTTAATCTCTATACAACATTAGAAGATTAACAAGTTTTTGAAAATGAGCACATTACACTTTATCATGAAAAATATCCCAAACTAAGCTACTGTATTCTAAATTCTTTCTCGAGCCTAAGGTAAGCACTGTAGCTCATTAGGCCAGTGCTTATCTAAGTACCAGTTTTTGTAGTTGAGAGTCTTTGCCTCTCTTTGACTAGGTCACTAAACCATCGCAGGTCAAAACTAAGCATGAATCATGTAGTACTTTAATACTAGTTTCCAAGAGACCTAAAAGCCTAATATTCAAAAGCAAAAGAAATATAGAAAATGTAAAAACTTTGATGACGCCATGCAAGAACAATAACTTTTTATATACTTAAGTTAATCAACTTCAATCTGACCCCAGAGTTATTATGGGGCTCCAGCCACTCAATTATGTCACTATAACTAGATCAACAAAAACAACTATGTTTACAACTAGGACTATGGCAATGTTCAACAACAATTAGGACTATGATTATGATTATGCTTACGAATACAACTACATACATTATTTTGTGATAACGACTACAGTATGACTATGATTATTGTTGTTAATTAATTCTTCAATTCAAAATTGGTTCCTTTTTTACTGATTAGAATTTCTTGTTGTGAATTTTTCTCAGTCAATTTTGAATTGAAATAACTTGCACTCATGTGTTTTGCAAAAAGCTCAAACTGCTTTCATCCTACGGACTCATGCAATTTGACATTATACTTTCTGAAAAACCCACTCATGCAAATTATTTCTAAATTGAACTCGAAGTCATAAGTATACAAACACATGCTTTCTTAAGATCAGTATTTTTATTAACAATTATAATATAGAGATTCTTTCTGACCTGTGGTTGGCAGGAGTTAACGTTTGGAACAATCAATGAATTTCCATATTCCAGCGGACTTATATTTATAATCACAACATGGTGGTCTAAGCTGTTTTGGCGATGGCTGCACAATTCTAAAAGTACCTACAACATAAAAACAACAAATTACACAGATCTGTAGATAACAGACTACAGGAACTGGCTACCTCATAACACAGCCATGTTGGCCCAAGTCAATCAGGTTCCAATAGCCACCCCAAATCAATAGTCTGGCCACCCCATGTCTAAGTCACATGGTCCAGATCTACGTTAAGTTGCTTCAAATAATTATGTAGTAAACTTGGTTTTGATGCTCAAAGAATGTTTTCTGAAATCATTAATGATAACATTATTTCATACTTCTCTTAAACTAATATCTTTATGATAACAGTACAAGTAATGAACATGGAGTGGTGAGGAGACTACTAAAAAGCATTATTTATATAAAGTAGTCGGGCACCCTTTAAAAATTAAAGTCCCTATCAAGCTTATTTTTTTATTTTTTGGATTAAAACTGTTGTCATCTGTGAACTTGAAATTAAAAAAACCAAAGCAAATTTTCACGTCTAAGTATGCTTTTTAATAACAGAAAGATCGGAATGTAAACCCGTGATGTATGTAGCAGCAGTGAGTTATGTGGTTTTTGTTTAAAAAAATAATATTCATTTCTGTTAGAAAATGTCGTAGAATTTTTATTTCAAACATTTTCAAGGGAATAATTCTTTGATTAAAGTAACTGTAAGTTATAACAATGTTACTATTGTAGCCAGAATTGAATTTTTTGAGATAAAAAAGATTGTCTCTCTTTCATGCCTTCTGCTACGTCGTATGCCTCCTGCTATGTCATCATTGTAGCTTCAAGTCTATAAAATGTAACGGGAACGGCGAGAAAAGGTTTTATTTTCGAAAATTTCTATTACTAAAGGGTTTTACTTTTCATCTGGAACTTAAAAAAATAAGCTTGATAGGGACTTTAAATGACACAAATTTCCTAAACTCTTTATTGCACAGGAGAGGCTTGCTATGGTGATTTCAACTAAGTATATATTAGTATCAGTGAGAAAAAAAATTGTTTACTATCAGTTCAAAAAAGATGTCTCAGGGCGTTGTAGAGAACATGCTCAACATACTGTCAGAAACTTATGTCAATATCCTTGCTCTCTCTCCCCCCCCCCCTGCTTCCTTTACAAACTTTCCTCTGTCAGCCTTGTACTTCCCCAATACCGAATATAACATTATTATTAATATTAATATTACTAATGTTATTAATGGTATAAATATTATTAAAATTAATTGTGAAACCAAAATATAGTATTTCTTTACATTTTTATCCTCCTAAGTGTATAGACTTACCTCGTCAGGCTTAACTTTTGTAAAATTAAATTTTTCAGCATCAAATGGTTGTGATACACTCAACATCTTCTCAGGTTTCCTCCTCTCCACAAACCTTTTCTCATTCAGCTTTCAATCAAAATTTAAGATAAAGAAATATGGATGATTGATCACATTGCAGACACATATGACACTGTAAATGTATCCCAACTGCTCCCTCTCTCCCTCCCTCCCCTCTCCTTGCTCAAATTTTTACATCTACTGTACATGAGCTTTGATATTATTGAAAAGAGGTTGTAATGGTATATTTATAGTGATTTATTTTGTTCGACAATTGTCTCACAATTTGATTCATCGTGGACTACAACATTTTTAGCTGCTAGCCTTCTTCAGACAGTATATAGACTGTGAACTTGTTCATTTAAATAAGTGATGGATTGGCACTTTCTGAGCTTGCACGGTGTCTTGAAGGAGCTGCTATGTGTTTGATGTTCGCACAATCTTGAAAGCCATTAGCCTTGGGTAGTTAAATGCTTCTGTCTCTGTTGATGTTGTTTGGAAAGAGCTGAATCTGAACAACTTCTTTGACTAGTTGAGTTTTCCTGTGAGGTTCCCGGTCTACAAATTTTGACCTTGCTCCAACTATAGGGTTAATGGTACTCTGTCTTGTGTACATACAATCATGTTTGGCTATTGCTGGTCCTTCAGTCTTGCCTACGCAAATGTTGTGATCATGTTCTCTCATATACTGTACTTGCATCCACTTTTCTGCAAGTTCTGATTAAAATGCCATGGAGGAAGACAAAGTTACTAGCTAGCTGCCATAAAAGGTGTTTGGTAACCGGACTTCATATTGTGTTTCTGTCTTTGGCTAAAGACAATATTTAATAATCACTCCCTGCCTGCCCCCCCC
>JAOBAT010118313.1:0-13764 GCA_026413305.1 Hydrozoanthus tunicans
ATCCAACCCCCCCCCCCCCCCTCAAAAATTGTCCGCTCTCGTTAAAGTCACAAGCAAAGGTTAAACGTCTTTTTGGACGTGAGACGAAATCGATTTTGTCGCACGTTCAGGAAAAGAAGAAAAAGACGTTATTGAACCCTTGGTCACAAATAATTGATACGTGACCGACAGTAGTGTAGCCGAGAAAGGTATTGCGTGTAGACAAACTCCTACACTTCCAGTGGTAGTACAGCTTGCATGTTTAAGCGGAAATACTGTAAATTCCTAAATGTATACGCCTTTATTTTTGTAAGAATGTAAGTTTGTTACATTTGTTGCGAAATCAGAGAGATTGTAAAGTGTTAAGATAGATCTAGAATGAACGAACAAAGAATGAATTACAGTCTTGATAGTTTTTACCAGACCAATGCGATTGTACTAGAGAGTTGCTGAACAAATTGTGATTCTGAAAAGAAACTGTTCTTGCCTCAAAACTGTTGGTGTTTCGTCAACTTTTAAATACCATGCCAAATTTTAGATAATTCTACTCTCATTTACTGAAATGAATGGATTACTAATCGTAGGCTCGCCACAACGCTGGGAACAACGTGATAAGACGAGAGAGTGAAGCAGAGTCTTTATTGCGAGTAGAAAGACAGTTCGTTAGCATGGCTGTGGCCGTTGTGCTATCTGTTGGCCTGGTGTTGTCAAGCAAGACCATCATGGACCAGAAGACTGAGGGTTTCACTCACGAAGTGGATCGTTACTTCATCTGTCTGCTGGTGGGTACATACATGGTTCTTTTAGGCGATGTTAAACTGTACGACATTTAGCACAAACCTGTTCCACGAAACATGGTAAACGGTTAACAGCCGGAATTTTTCTAATAAAATTCAGGGGTCGGGAGGGGGGAGAGGTGTCGTCATCATTGCAATCGCCTTCACCATCGTAATCATTGTACATCATCAAAATCTTCGTCATCATCGTAATCATCGCAATCGTTGTGATTATCGCTATTGTTGTCATCATCGTAATTATCGTCGTCATAGCAAGCTTCGTAATCATCGTAATCGTCGTCGTAAAGTCCAAAGAACAAAAAACAACGATTACAATGATGACGACGATTGCGATGATGCACGATGATTATGAACTTTCCATGATGACGACAGTACTGTCGATGATGACGACGATTACGAGGATAACAACGATTGCAATGATTACGATGATGAAGGCGATTGCGATGATGACGATGGTTGCGATAACGACGAGAATTTCGATGATTACCAAGATTGCGATGACGACAAGGATTACGATGATGAAATCGATTGCGATGATGACGACGATTAAGATGATGACGACGATGACCACAATACTGACGACAACCAAAACACTCATTCCCGTAAATTTTTTCTTTTAAGATTACTTGTCTAGCTTGGACTTAACTTACAAGATCCTGTCCAGACTAAATTCATGTTCACGCGCGCGTAACCTTATATGACAGCCTAACAATAGCATCAGTACTTGCGCATATCCGTGCATTTATTTATATAATAATAAAGTTTACAAAACAACCAAGATTTGATGATGAAAATGAAGTTAATAACGATAGTAAAAATCACTCCTTTAATATTACTTGGCTGTTTCACGATATCTCATACAGTAATTATAAACGGTACTATTGGATATAGGCAGAAGTAAAGCACTTTAAAAAGTGTATTAAATTAATCTATTTGTTGATTGCTTTGCAGCACCATAACACAACATGTACGGCTCCCTATATCGGGCTAGTTACAAGTATCTTCGCTGGAATCTTTGTGATGGCGCCAGGATTTGTGTGCCTAATTTTCTTTGCACTGCTTTTCATGAACAAAGAGTGCCGTCAAGTTTGGAGATCGCTTTTTGGAAAACTGTTCAGATTCTTCACAGCCCCCTGCAGGAGGCAGAAGTCTAAAACAGGTGGCGCGAGATCAAGATGCGCTTCTACACTTACAGTTCTGACCGAACGTAGAAGCTCGGATTCTTTTGCTCGGGGCCAAGCTCTTTCGTTTATAGCAACAGATGATAAATTTGTTAAAACGCCTGGGCAAGAACCTCGCTCTGACGAGCTTGTGATGCGTACTGTGAGTCAGCTCAGGTCCTCTCGTTCAGATTTTGCGTCTGATGAAAGTTCGAGAGACGAGGAGGAATGTGATGAAAGGACAGCATTAACAGACGTTGATATTTCAAAGGAAACGGCGGGTCCAGGGAGCGACATCCCTTACCCAGCTTCAGGCCAACAGAGGACAGGTGGTGCACGCCATTCTGGTGATTCGAAAACTAGAGGCCTCTACAAGGCTCAAAACAACACAGCTAAAAATAGTTGCGAAAATCTAAC
Source organism: Hydrozoanthus tunicans (assembly GCA_026413305.1). Classification (NCBI taxonomy): domain Eukaryota; kingdom Metazoa; phylum Cnidaria; class Anthozoa; order Zoantharia; family Hydrozoanthidae; genus Hydrozoanthus; species Hydrozoanthus tunicans. The sequence goes on from JAOBAT010118313.1 coordinate 2,354, forward strand.
ACAGCTCTAAAGAGTCCTCTAACTAAAATGATTCATTTGATCTGGTTCAGACGACTTACGCTCTTGAAAAAGTGGTGTTTCTCATAGAGGTGCATCAGCATACGAAAAACGCATTTTCATTAGCTGATCATCAGGTCCAATGGCCGATCAATGGTGCGTTTTAGCCACGGGTACAGCAAAACCCTTCATGAATAACCTCAAAGATACCTCATTTAAACACTGAATATGCTCTGATGAGTAACCGGAGTCTTTTATTTTGGTGCTGTTGTCGGCGGCGCAGTGGCCGAGCGGTTAACTTGTTTGCCGGTAGCCCAAAGGCCCCTCGGTCAGACAACTGTATTGTGTCTTTGAGCAAGACACTTAGCCCAAGCTTGTTCCAGTCGACTCAACGGCATAAATGAGTACCAGCTTCTGCCGGGGCTAACTTGAAACTGATGAGTGTCTTAAGTGGGGATTACACTTAGGCTTTCGGGGATAATGAGAGAGTTGAGAGGGAGGTTTGAAGAGAGAAAAATTTGAAGAAAAGCACCAAACCTTTCCTCCTCACCATGCCCAAGTGGAGCTTTGGTTTGAGAACGATTTGGCGTTTTTTTTAATCAAAGTTAATTTTTTTTCTCTATAATTCTCCAAAACAGCTTTTGTTTGAACGTTTTTCTATCAAACATGAACTTCGATTCAAAATTAATTCTTCAACTTCTCTATAAAACTGCCAATTGCCCAATCTATATTGTTTCTCAAAACTTGTCCAAGAATCCTGAAAATATTCAAGGTTGTTCCTTTTCATTCAGTCTGCGATCATAATGATCGGGTTTTTAAAATTTTATACTATGGAAAGCGATATCAGCAAAAACGTCAGTAAAAGTCGCCAGAAAGTGGCTTTTGACTGCAATCCCCCGTTAATTCGAAGACGCTGAATTTCTTTAATAGCGCTGCGAGAAGCGGAGATAAGCGCCCGACTGGTCGATGAGCCTCGCGAGCTTGAAATTGGTTTAACCAGCTTAGGTCGGTTTTAATCTTGTACACTGTAAAGAAAGCCTTAGGGTCCAAATCATTTTATACCAAACCCAGAAATGTCAGGGAAGGTGTGCTTTCCCTAGTCCTCGCGCAACCTGGTTTTGAGCAAGACTGCTGGCATAAAAAGTACGCTTTGAAATACACCAGGGCCCGGTTCCTCAAAACTCGATTAGTGCTAACCCTAGGTTAATTACCATGACAACCAATAGGTTTTGTTAAGAATTAATCCTGGATTAAGTTAATCAGGGTTTTGAGGAACCGGGCCCAGAGATGCAAATTTACATAATTTTCAACACCTTTAGAATTAAGACAGGACTTATGCAATTCCTTGGCAACCAACCTTTTGTCAATTTGCTGCCCTTTGCGAACTTTAAAAAAGAATATGGAGTTAAGTTTTCAGTGTTCTTTTTAGTGCTGTCCAAAAACAAAACGCGAGGCCGTTCAAGTTTCCGATTGTTGTGCTGATTGACTCGTTATTTGCTGGGGAACATTTGATAGTTTCAGTAATGTTTGAAAAACAAAGATCCTGATTATTATAATTAAATTTATTTATGACAAAAATTTTAAAAGACAAGCAAATTTATGAATTTAATTTTGTGTTTAATTGTTTTAAACGTAATAATGATTTCAAACAGATTAATATTAAATAAAGATTATTTTAACACTCATATCAATACCGGCGTTTTCTTGTTGTCGTCAAAACATCCACAAAAAAAATCCACAAAATGAAATAATATTCTCGAATTAGAGATATACATTATAACTTTTGCAATGGCTTTTAAGTTTTTTTATTGAGGTTCTCGGTTTGTCTACCCTTGTAATTCCATGGAAACTGCTGAAATCGTTCTTGTTTCAATTATTATTCTCTCAAATTTGGACAAGCAAAATTTCTACTCGCAGGGTATGAATTTTCAATCATCTAAAAACATGAGGCACTTCTCAGTGATAAGTTCTTCACAACTTTCCTTTTAGTTTTTTATGGCAAAAAAAGCACTGCGAATTGGATCAGGTTTTGGAAGAAATCGCCTGGCATAGTAAACTCAGACTGCCATTTGTTATCTTTTTCCCTCTGAACCGCATTCCCAGGGCGCCTTTCCCTCCGGCTCCGTTTACGGGCCACAAACAAAAGGAAAGGCGCCCGAAGGGAAAAGGTCAAAACAATGGTACTTTTTAGGAACCCAATTTAGGGGGTGGGTGGGGTATTATGTGCCGCCACCCTCCACCTTTTTTCAAAAAAGCTGAATTTCAGGAGCAAGTGCTTGCACCAACGCCTTCTTTGTGGAGAGAAGAGTCTATAATACAATAAAAACCATTACCCCTAATTCAGGTTTTGAGAAATTGAGCTCTGAAAAAGTGGGGAGGGGTGGAGTAGGGGGCTGATGTGCCGCCACCCATCACCTCGTTCGACAAAATTGGGTTCCTTAAAAATACCATTGTTTTGACTTCTTCCCTAAGGGACGGTGGTTGTTTCCCATCATGCTCTGTAAGCGTCCAACCATTAGCTTTTGTCACCCCTTACAAAATCTCACCTAGTAACTTATGTGCACAATTTTTCGATGATCACTTCGGGAGAATTTGTAGTTCATCTTCTAAAGCAAACAAATGTATTCTGAATATCTGTTACTACTCTAATAAGAATTTTATTCTGACAAAAAGGAGGCCGAAATAGCGGCCGAGGGACTTTCTTTCCAGTGAGGAAACATTAGAAATACTGATGGAGGTTGGGGGGTAGTGGGGGTTGTATCGGTTATGCGTTTACGCATGTAAACGAACTTTTATAGCAATTTTTTCAGTTGTTTTTAAATAAACGCAGGCTTTAGATAATTCAAATAACTCTAAGTTAAAGTTTCAATTTCTCGCCATACGGCTTGGCATCAACTCCGGCACCTGAACCTTAACGGAGCCCTAGAAAGCAAGCTGTTTGGACAATGAGATACTTTACGAAAATATTGGAACGATTAAATTTTTGGACAAAAAAGAATTAATCATCCGAAAAATCTAGCCTCCGAACATTAAAATGTCCGGAAGTTTTGGAATTTTCCTTTTTATAAATTTCAATAACTCAGCATCCGGCGCAAGTTTTGAAGACTGGTATGGTCAGGAACCCGCATTTTAGACTGAGTAGTTTCAAAGTACAACTCTGGTTCTTCATCTTAATTCCAGTAGAATGCCTTTTCTGGGTTTCTTTGGTCTTTTGAATCAAACTGTTTCACCGCACGCTTTGCCTTTGGCGTGTGTGGCCTTTCGTAGTTCCAACGACTAATTCGGGAAGGAGCAAGAGGTTCCACTCAAGTTCTTCTAGGCCTCTATGGTGACGCTAGATGGTGACGCTAGCCTCTCAGGTTATTTTTCAACTAGTTAAACTGTATTAGTTAAGTGTCGTCAATTGTCCGAAATGAATGGATAAAAAAAGTTGTGGCTCCAAATATTTTCGTAATTAAAGAGCAGATATTTTAAAAAGCATTTGCATAATTATTTCCAACCTGAATAGTTGTCATCAAAAACAGCGTGTTATCAAAAACTTTTTTAAAACCGTAACTGCTAATATATGTGATTAGCAAATTGTTACTGGTAGCAACGACAGAGAAATATCCAGTACCTTTGACCGAGGTTTTATCAATAAAATCGAATATTCTGGCTTAGTCCGCCATTGAAGCAAATATATTTTAAGAAATTTTCGCTTACAAATGGAGCAGAAGTACATAGGTTACCGAACTTGCATATAAACAAAAAGAAATGAAAGATAATTTGGATATTCTACTTTTGAATGCTTTACACTACGCTTAGTTACTGGTTAGCCAAATAAACCAAATCAGGCCAAAAAACCAAAACTTATGCAAGTGCTTAACTTGTCGGGCTGCTTGGAACCCACTACACTGTTCGAGGTCACAAAAATGCTGAGTTTTAATTGGACGAGAAGAAAGCTGCATTGTTTCCATAAATACACCATTAGTCAGACTCGACTGTGATATAAAAACTGTACCGCACACTCAAATCAGTAATCATTCGGCTAGAAAATAAGTTGTTTTGCAATCGAGTAAGACTGTTTGTTAATCATGACTTGAATCCGGTAGTTTATCCTCGGATTATGTCGGTATTAGAAACAGAAGCAAAGAAGTTCAAGGTTGTAGTTGTTGGCGACTCCGAAAGCGGGAAAACAGCTCTCCTGACGGCCTTTACGAAAGAAGAATTTCCCGAGGTATGACTTACGACACGACTGACTTCTTGTTATGTAACTTTGTACATGTAGTTACATCACTTTATTTTCTTTCATATCGAAACCGAGTTCTTTAACAGCCAACTGAGCAACCATCATTTTAGTTTGAAACAGTGTGTGACTTTTGAAACATGAACATTAAATATTGTTGTTACGGACGACAAAACTGTTTCGCAGAGCGTGCTAATCCCCTTTTAGATAGAATTTCTCACTCGAAACATGAGTTCCTTTAAGTCTTTTTATTTTTTTCCTTTCTAGAATTACGATCCTACGATATTCAACAGTTTTACGACCGAGGTTGAAATCGAAAATGAAAGAGTCGAGCTGTGTTTGTGGGACACTTCAGGTATTGATCGTACTCGTAGATCGTGCGCGTGAATTTATAGCTCGTTAAACAATACAAACATGAAGTATATTCAGTTGGATTAGTATACCACTGTGGAAATGCGTTTGCAGATAAAAGCTTTATACTCATATTTGTATATTGTAACAGTAAAGTACCCTAAAGAGACTGCGACATTTTAAGAAATGTGATTTACGAACTGTTTTGACAGAAGCAGAATTAATTCGCACGTGTTTATACTCTTTACCCGCCGGCTCCCTAATAAGTCTTGTGTATAATGTTCAAAATTTTGCCATGAACGAAGACATATTATTTACTGTTTCTTTCTAAAACTGCTTTGCATATTGTGAGACCTTTTTTAACTCGATAATTTTGAGGTTCCGAAAGAAACCACTCAACTGCTAGGCATGTTTGTGGTTTCTCTTAATAGTTCTATATCAAAACAGATTGTTCTGTGACCGTATACATTCGATTGTTCTTATATTGGCCCTTAGTATTCGAGAATTTAAATACGTAACTATGAGCTCATCGCTTTTTGTTCTAACCCATATAACCATCGTTTAAGGCTGTGATAATTAAAGAATTTCAGCAGGGCGTTTTCTTTCCCACTAATTAAATCCAATTTGTGATTAGCCATGCATTTCAATGGGTTGAAAGCATTTGAAAAATTAAGGTTTTTAACTGTCTTTACTCCGTGACTGTTAAATCATTTCAAGGCCTTATGACGAAAAAGATTTGAGAAACTATGAATACGTTTATATTCTTCAGAGCAGGTGTTTAAAGTTTTTTTGTAACCATATTTAATTATTTCATTTTACCACCAGCCTTTTATGATAAGCCAGATTTAAGAGGGTTTTTTTGCAATTGGAACAACAAATTTTTAATATTTCAAATGATAAATACTCAAGATAACAGATGCAATTTAAGCAGCTTTGATTTTTGAAGATATGGATTTCAGCCAAACTGTATGGAATCAGAGATCAAGCAAAATACAAAATATATTGGGGGGCTTTTTTAATTGCTTTTGAGTAGCATAATTACAATAATATAGTACAAAGCAATAGCTACTTGCACTAGCTTATCTCAATTTCTAAAAAATTTAAAAATCTGGGAAAAAACATACTCAAAATAAAAACAGCTCACTTCTTCTGCTGAGAAGTTTGTTTGCATTCATCATTTTCTTTCTTACTCCATCAATATCTTGCTTTAATTCCTTTAATTTCTCAAGGATTTCTTTAATTATCTTTCTTTCACATCTCCTGAGAATCTATTCTTCTGTCAAAGTCATTTTATAGTATTCATAACTTTGTTTCTCTTTCCATTAAATTCATCTTAATTTTTTTACCTTTGTTTGATTAATTAATTAACTTATAACTGTGGAATCCCGGTTAAATGATATGCCAAGGGGGCATCAAAATTACATCGTTAAACCACACAGGATATCATTTTACAGAGATTCCTGGTATAATGATATTGTGGGAAAATTATTAATATTTTTATACCGAGAAAAAGGTGACGTATGTGTTTTACTCTATATTTTGCACTGATCAATAAATTTGTAATTAATACTTTGTAATATCAAATGATTCACAAAATAAATAATGATCTAAAGCGGTTTACAACACATCAATCAGCATTCATGGCTGCTGGAGTGTAAGCAAGAACAATAATTATTGACAGAAGCATTGATGTTTATTAATTAAAGTTAGTTTTGTTATAAAGACAGCATTTCCTGTGGTGATCTGTCATGTTGGTTTTATCATTAAACCAGGAAAAATTCTGCTCTCGGGGAAATCCCGATTGTTAAACCGGGAATATCATTAAACCAGATATTGTTAAACCGTGATTCTGCCCCATACATTTTACTGTAACTTTACCCAGGGAAATGAATGTTTATCGTTATACTGGGAATATGGTTAAACCATAGATCTTTAAACCGGAATTCCACTGAGAAATGATTTGGCCACTTTGCTTGATGGCAACTTTACTTGATGATAAAACTGTATTGTTTTTGTTTTGTTTTAACTTGATTTTTTAATACATTTCTGTAGGTCAAGCAGAATATGATAATGTGCGACCTTTGTCATATACTGATGCAGATGTTGCTGTAGTGTGTTTTGATGTTAGCCGCCCTGATACTCTTGAGAGTGTAACCAAAAAGGTAAACTACTTTAATTTTTATTATGTGTTGAAAGCCGTCTGAGATCTTCCAAAAGAAATAGACAACGAAATATTTTTTTAAGAAATAATAATACCATTTGTCTGGCTGTGAGTGCAGAAAGATTTTAAAATTTGATTAGTTTTTTTTGCCTAATGAAGCATGCAAGGACACAATATTTTTGACCCATTCAGCACAATATATAGCAGCCCTCAGCTGAGATGCAGTACACTAGCAGTGGTCAAATATTCTTATGTAACTTGGGGTATAATATCAAGTAATGCAGCCAAATTTTTAAGATAAGTTTTGTGATACCATTGTTTGGCAAGTTTTTTTAAGGTATTATCAGAGGTTGTGAGATAGTCCAGTTAGTCTAGCCATGACTAAACTAATAAAGTTCTCAAATTAAACAAAAAAATTGAAAAAAATTTGTATGTCAATTGCAACCTTAAGTTAACAGTAAATTAAGAATAAATTCTTGTCAACTTAATAGTAATAATTATCACAAAGTATTTTTTTGCAATGAAAATTAATGATTCAGGGGCAGTACCATGTCCATGCAACTCAACAATTTTTTCAATTAATTCACTACATGTCTAAATTATGTACTGTCCATGCATTTGTTTATTGTTGTAAAAATAAGTTAATTATTACTGTGAAGTTAATTAATGTGTTTTATTCTAATATACCTCACCTGATTTCAGTGGGCTAACGAAATCAATGAGTTCTGCAGTGGTAAGCCAATCATCCTCGTTGGTTGCAAGTCTGACCGTAGAAGAGATATCAGTGTAATAGCAGAATTGGCAAAGAATCGAAAGTTATTGGTGTCTCCATCACAGGTTTGTTAATATACATTGTTATTGTTTTCATTAACAGAATTAATATTGTTAGAAATATTAAGAAAAAACAATTATTACTATTGTTGTTGTTCATTATTTGCTACAAGCAGGTCCGTGGCCAGGATTTTCGTGGGAGCTATAGCGCTAGCTAGTGTGCGATCAAAGGGGGACAGACCAAATGAGTGCCAATGGTGCAAGTATCTTGGGATCCCAGGACACAACCCTCTTGAAATTTTGAAATTTAGGTTGTCTGAAACTGAAAATATAAGACAGGAAGGCAAGACCAGCCTTAAAAACCTGGGTTTTATTGGCACTTTTGAACTTCAAAAATGGTTTAGACAAACAGAGGATGTTTTTTTTCAAATAGTTGTTCAACAAAAAAGTAAGTATTTGCTGTTGTGAGGGGGGGGGTGAGTGTAGTACCTATTGCACCTCCCTCCCTACAGACCTGATAAGGCCAATAAAGCTGCCGTTTTCAACTAACTGTTACCATCATCCTTTTTGGGGAGTGGGGGTGGGGCAGGAAGGGGAAGGGGAAGGGTACAGGAAGTGGAATATCAAAGAGTAGGATGTGGGTTATCAAAGTGTGGCATATAAACCTCAAGGAAAGTTCTCATCCTTTGCCACAATCAGGGGCTGCAGAGCAATAAAACACTGGGGCTAAGCTCATGCATAGTGCAACCAAAAGAGACGAAGACGCAAGTTTTCTAGGGGGGTCAATTATCGTCAATTTGTGTTGGCTTTGTGCAAAATCAATAGTGGGGCAAAAGCCCGCCCAGCTCAGTATGACACTCTATATGCATTTCACAAAGAATGACTCGTTTAAGGCATACAAAATAACAGCATCTTTTACAGCCTTACGTGGAGATTACCCACTTATTTATCAAGAAAAAGCTGAACTCACATCATGACTATTTAAAAAAAAAAACTTTTTGGGTACATGGAATTTTTTCAAAATGACACAGTAGTGAGCCAGACATTAGAAATGGCTTTATGAGCAGAACCAGTTTCTCATTCACGATCAAATGGAAAAAAACATCATGATCATAAATTTTATTTATTTCTTAGAATAGATAAAAACGTATTTTAGTTATCGCTTTTTTTAAATAAGTGATTGTAAAAACTATAGTTCTACATTTTGCCAATAGGTAGCCCCTTATGAAAGTTAGTTGTTCCACTAAAAAAAGGGAGGAGGGAATAAAAATAAAAACTTTCATTTCCGAAATTCTTTAGGATGTATATTTCTTGTAAAAAGTTCTAGAATAGGTTAATCACACAGAGTTTGTTTTATTTTTATTTGTTAGCTTAGTTGATATTTTTTCTCGTTCCTTTATAGGCTTTAGCCACTGCAAAGAAAGTCGGCGCAGCAGCCTTCATAGAAAATTCCTCCAAATTAATGGATAGTGGCGTTGAAGAAGTCTTTGAGAACGTCGCATTATTGGCATTGGGAAAACCACTAAACAAAAAGACCAAGAAGAGAATGAAAAGGGCGGGAAAGGGACAACGAAAAAATAACGCGTGTATAATACTGTAATAATTTCTACTTGGGAGACAGCGAGTACAATAGCGTCTTGAATATCAATTACTTTACCATACCATACATAATAAGCAAAGCTGTCTCATGAAAGCCAAAAGTGGCTTAAGCAAATAATAGGTGTACGATATACTTTTTGTATTTTCAAAAAAACTGAAGTGGCCTACGATCATTTTTGGTTCGGTCATAGTAGCTGTTGTTTAATTTTTCATTGACAAACTATTTTGGTTTGAAACAGCGAAGGAAAAATAAGCCAATAGAGTGGTTTTGCCGTACGCGTATACACCGAAAGCGCTCTCTGTGAAAATTCGGAGTGCAAACTCAACAAAGTGTTATTTACTTGAATCGTGGTATATCTCGGAAAATTGATAATTTATTAAGGATTTTAGAAGAAAATTATAAAATAAAGATGTTATATGTACATACTGAAAAGGAAAACGTCTTTTATTATTTATATGTCAATGGATAACAGCCAGCCCCGCTACCCCACCACCCCTGCGCCCCTGCCCGTTTTCTCTCTGATCCACCAACATTTTTTCTGCTTTAAAAACGGCAACTACCTTAATTAAACTGGCAGTTTTTGGTGCAAGTTAATGAAATAATTCAAGTAACTAAACTATATATGCTTGAATGAGGACACTCGGTGTAAAGTTGTAGAGAAAGTAACTTCGTCGCAATTGAGCTGCGTGAACGACGCCCTCTTTTTGAAATGGTACGAGTCGTGTGCATAGCGCAATTGCAACGGCACCGAAACAATAGACCAGCATCTTTCCCTTGTCAGCACTACGGCAGCAAATCATCGATTATCTGCAAAAATGGACAAAATCAACTAGACAGAGCAGATCAATGAACCAATTATCTCCTTATCTCCTTGGTTGAGGGCGTCCTAAAATTGATTTGGCACCGCTTTTAAAACGTCCACTATATATATATTGCCCGGGGGGGGTACTCCCTATATGTGATCGTCGTATTTTTTAGTAGTTAAAATTGCCAGTCCGGTACTTTTTAGAGGCTGTAAAAAGAAATCCAGTCATTTAAACCAAGATCCTGGTATTTTTTAGGGTCTAAAAATGCCAAGCTATTAGATTGCTTGCAGTTCCATGTTTTAGCAAACGTGCGTGCCGATAAGATGTTTTAATAGACATCCTTTAGCAAACGTTCTAACACGCGAGCGCCTTTTATTAACTGCATCACACCGTTCACTACGTCAAGAGAGGGCTTAGCGCCGACCCGCTAGCTACCGAGCGAAAATTTCAGCTTTCAATTGGTATTTTTAGGGTAGTTTCAAAGCCGATAGGTGTTTTTTAGGGTTGAAAATTTTTATCCCTTGGTATTTTTAGGGTATTTTGGGGACTTTTCCAACGGTCATTCCTAACCTTTTTTACCAGGGAGTATTCCCCCGGGATATATTGGTATTATTATTTATATTAAAAATTGCAACTGCTTATACCGTTATTACTTTGTATAAGCAGTATATGAAGTTGAAACAATGTTGTTTGTTACAACTGCCACCTCGGATACTGACCGGCGACTTAGACATAGCCCAGATCAAATAGTGTCAATTGAACCTGACAATATATCAATAGTTAAAACGGTTCTCGACTATTAAAGCCTTTTACCTAGCATCCTTTGGCAACCACTGGAACCAGTCTCCCTCTTACTTTAACGTCCAATGGACGTTCAGCGGTGCCAAATCTATTTTAGGATGCCTCCTTGATGCCAGAGGCTTTAACGAGTACTCAATGATGGTGTCACTTGGCTGAAGCACTCAAGTTTAACCAAGGTCGACTTGTGATTTCGGTTGTGATCGACGTAGAGCTCGACCGAGCAAATCCTTCTAAGTAGGGAGTGGGATCGACGCCTTGAGGTAGTGTGATGCTACATCAGATACCAAACAAACTTGTGTGCTGCTCAGAGTTGTCTGTACCTTATTCGCCCGTGGGGGGTACTCCGGGGTCAAAAAGGTAGGGATGACCGTAAAAATACCAAAGGATAAAAATGTTCCACGTGCACCCAAAAAAATACCTCTCGGTTTTAAATCTAAAATACCAATAGAAAGCTGAAATTTTTCTCTAGATAGCTAGCGAGTCGGCGCTAAGTCCCCTCGTGTTGTGCTGAACGTGATATGCAGTGAATATTAAAGGGGCGCGCGTAATAGAACGTTGGTCAAAAGACGTCTTTTAAAACTTATTATTAGTACGCACGTTTGCTACGTACAACGCGGGACTGCAAGGGAAAAGGTCAAAACAATGGTACTTCCTAGGAACCCAATTTAGGGGGTGGGGTATTATGTGCCGCCACCCACC
>JAOBAT010118324.1:0-13761 GCA_026413305.1 Hydrozoanthus tunicans
AAAACCGGAGAGCCCGGAGAAAAACCCTTGGAGTCAGATTGAGATCGACAAATCTCAGCCCACATGCGGAACCCAGGGCTCGATTCCGGGTCCACAGTGGTGGGAGGCACGGGCGCTAACCGCTCGGCCATCCTGACCCCCCTAACAAACGCATCAGAAAGCTTGAAGCCGTTTCTACTCATTTGATATTATTTACCATTAATGGTTTCTAACAAATAAACCAAAAAATGATGAAAGTGTGTTTTTCGTATTTAAACCATGCAATAGATTTGAAAATTGTGTTATCAAAGTAGAGTTTAGCGTGCACTAAACAAGAACAAAAAATATTTTACTCTAACAGACCTATTAAAAAGTTATTTTGGTTTTACTATATCTAGCTCTTTAAATAAAGTAAGAATATAAAGAATTGGTGGAATAGTTTGGAAATGTTTTGTACAAGTAACTTTAGGTTCTCTAGTTATACCTTCTAGTCATTTATTTTGTCATAAGACTTTGTAGATATTAAAACGGATACTTAGAGAAATATTACCTTATCTGAATTTGACTGAAACGATGTTTTTTTCTGTTTCAGTCGTTTAATGTTTCCACTAATTTTGTTTGTTTTAAGGTACAAGGAATGTCTTTCATAGCAGCGGTTTTGTTACTCAATATGGGTCCATCTGACGCATTCATCTGCTTTGCAAATATTCTCAATAAACCGTGTCAGCTGGCTTTCTTTAGAGTCGACCACTCGATGGTGAGTGATTAACTGAAGTTTGAAATAATTAGATAAAGAATATGAAAAAGTAATGGAATTTTAATTTTCCATTTAGCTATGGTTTTTGGTAAATAAAATCTTAATACTGTTGATCATATATACGCAGAGAAACGCCGAAATACACGCCTGTTCCATCGTGCTACTTTAAAAAGCTCAAAGTCGAAAAATACTACTCGCAGCTGGCTGAAATTTTGCACAAAGATAGCCAGATGTTTGGAATAAAAAACGGTACCAGCGATTTACAGTTATTGCCTGGGTTTGAAGTTAATTGATTTTTACTGAACTTTTTTGTTTTAAGAAGGCGCCTAAACTTTGAAATGCGATAAAAAAATAATGAAGCATTAATCCGCAAAAGCCCAGTACCGTTTTGGTGGCCATGAGGTGCTAATTGATTCGGTTTGTAGTTGATGTCGTTGCGTTTGATATTTTTTGAGATGGAGCTCTTTGTTTCGAAATGTTTGCCTCTCAAACACAGGCCTGTAACACAAATAATTTTTTGTCATTTTCAAAGAAAGAATTATTTTTGAATGGAGAAACTATTAAGGTTTCAGAAAATGTATACTTTTAAAGGGGTAAAAAGTATGCTGCGCGCGCTACGAAAGAAAAACTAAAAACCTACCTAAAACCATTCTGATACATTAAAGTTGAATTAAAGTACAAGTAACCTGTTTTGTTGGAGTTGGCTCATAGAAAACGGCATTTGGTCATGGCACTTCATTCCTTATTCTCATTGTGAACCCTGTTTTACTGTATTCTTTGCAAGATGTGTAAAACTGTTGCGTTCTTTGTTACTGTACACTAAGTATTGACGTTAGTTGGTCCAGTTGGAGGAAGGAATACCAGTTTACTTGAAAGTGATTTCTTAAGGGAGCCTTATAAGCAGATAGAAACTGCGGTAATTAGTTGAGGAATTCGCTGAGGATCTAATTTATAACGGAGCACTAAATAGGTAAAAAGTGGTAAGTAATAGAGGAATTTCTCTAAGGATGTAATTTTGTATGGGAACCCTAATTGAGTAGAAACTGGCAGTTAATTAAGGAACCTCGAGGTGGATGTAGTTTTCTTAGAAAGCCCTAAATGGGTAGAAACTGTGGCGATTAATTAAGGAATCTTTTATTTTGTAGAACCTCTTACTTAGAAACGTTTTTCTTTCATAGATGAAAGCTTACTTTGCAACGTTCGACATTTTCCTGGAGGAGCACTTGCCTAAGCTTCATGGTCACTTCCAGCATGAAAACTTCAGCCCCGACATGTACCTCATTGACTGGTATGATAAGATACTTATTGATCTCTTTACATGATAATAAGTCTTGCGTTGGTTTGCTTATGATTCATGTGGAAAGATGGCTGTCCTAATAAGTAGCATACAATGGTTATTGTTAAATAGCTAGAGCATTTTCGACCCGAATGACTAATCGAGGTCACGTGTATGAGTTCTAATCAAATGTTCCCCCGAACGGCCACATTTCGAAAATTGTTGACATTGCTGTCGCGCTGTCACATTTGAGAGTGGCAAGAAATCGGCAGGCACATTTGTGGCACCGTGCTCTAACAGTTCGTTTTTGCAATTTTTATTTAAAAATATTCAAAAACAAGAGTGGAGCACCGACCTAAAGAAACGTTTTTTTAAAATCCTTACCTGAAGCTGTATCAAGTTTTCGTTTCTTTGTAATGAAACCGAGGGAGAAAGCTACCAAACAAAATCTGTGGTTCATTTCGTTTATGCTATATAATAAACAGTTTGGGTTTCCCTTGAATCTCGACTTAGTAAGATGCAGTAAATTCGGACGGGAAACTTAACTATTGCAGCCAATCCAAGGAACAAATTCCCCCCCCCCAAAAAAAAAAGAAAAAAAGGGAGCTGTTACACAGTAATTATATATGGGTAGATTGTCTTGCTCAAGAAATCCATGTTCATAGTTGTCTAGCCGTGCATTCAAGATTCCAGATCATGACTCGAGGGTTCCAAATACGAACTTTTTGGCTAATGCATGGTTTGCTGCTTGTAAAAAAGTTGAATGGCTATAACCAACCACTGACAAATAGAATTTCCGCTATGACTTAAAATTTGTCTATGATTTTTTAAGGATCTTCACCTTGTACAGCAAGTCTTTACCCCTTGACGTTGCGTCCCGTGTGTGGGACGTGTTCTGCAGAGATGGGGATGTCTTCTTGTTTAGTACTGCACTTGGTAAGTTCTCAGATTACTTTTTTCGAGCTAAAGATTCGAACCAAGACACGGTCACCTGTTGTTGTTTCTCTCGTACAAATCTCCTTTTAGCTGACCACAGGACTCGAAATAACGGCCGGGCAGGCGCCGCACACATCGTCCGGATAAATTTAATCCATCTCAACTAACTCCAATATAGACTGCATTTTGCAAGTTACATGGTCTGTAAACATTTCAGCACTGACTTGCGGTCACTACTTTCAAATTGCCATACGAAAAAAACGTTTTCTTATTTCTCTTTTTAAATTCTTCAAGATTGCTTACTTAAATGTAGGAAAAGTGTTTGCCTTTCTTGAAAGCTTTCTCTGGTTATGATAAAGTTCAGATATTTAAAAATTTTCTCACTTTGCGGTCCTGAAGCGACAAAGACAAAAAACACCCTTTCTTTGTTTCCATATTTTACCAAAGTGGCAACGTTAACTTGTGAGGAAAATCGACCCTTTTAAGAACAAACTCAAGCAATTTCGTCTGAGATAAATTTAAGTTTGAAGTAGCACATGGGGTTGATTTGTTTTTCTTTAGAAGTCGTGTTTTATGTTTTTTGCGTTGAATTGAACAAAACTCTTTGCCAATCACTTATTCTGTTGTTTTAGGAATCCTGATGTTTTACCAGTCGGAGCTTCTGAAAATGGACTTCATCCATTTGGGTCAATTTTTGAACAAACTGCCAGAGGACATCCCATCCAACAAACTCTTCAACACGATCGCTGCATCCAGTGTTCACAAACCTAGCTTTAATCAAATACTAGCGCAACAAAAAGAAATCGTCACACAGATTAAGACGCTCAGTGCAGTATCTGGTGAGAAAGGGCGGCTCTAGTTATGAAGTGAAAGCGGTTCACTAAGGGTCGGCCTTCTCCTTGAACATATTCCGTGTACTTAATGATTATCACATGACATTACCGTGGCTTGTCCCCAGGTTCTCTCTAGATCAGTTGCGGTCATATACAGCTTGTAGGTCAACTGTTCATGTTATTCAGTTCCAACTCCCACAGTACAAATTAACATTTTAGAACGATTTTATGTACGATCAACCTGAGCTTCTAACCTTTTTAAAGAGTCTTTATCCAATTCCATTGACGAAAGTGTTCCTCTTTTGACATATAGAGGTTTTAAAACACAGAACGACTTCAGTTCTCGATCACGAGGTCAAAACAGTGCATACGAAATCATTATTACCCTCCTCATATCAAGTATCAACATATCCTAGAATGATTTCAGGTTACGTGTAGTATAAAATGATTTTATCTTAGGAATAGTGGGAACGATAAAGAGCAGTAGTTGCAAACAGCTAGATGTTTACAAGAAGCTGAGGGATTTAACGCTAGATTGGTCTGTTGCCGTTATACCCAATCACTCTTAAACATCGGTACTCAAAGTTTGGTATTTAGACCCTCCAGTGCCAACACAACTTTGAAGCGAATCTAACTTAAAATAGAATGCATACGGAAACTAAAAAATCGACAATTTATAGACATATCAATAACTACATTATAAATAGCTTCATAAATAAGAGTTAATATAATGTACAGAGAAAACAATTTTGGATGGCGTGTATATTATTGTTTTTTTTCTGTATTTCTATATATTTTTATACGGTGTGCAATTCAGATACGCTGTCATCAAATTTTCGGGCACTTCGATTCCACGTGATGCTTTTACAGAGAAAAATTATAAATTTGGAATGATGTCAGGGAGGTTAAGGGAGGCTTAACCCTTTCAGCCCTAAGGCATTTGTCAACATCTAAATTCCCCTTACAGTAAACAAAAGAAAACAAGCTGGTTAGTACTGAGAATATGAAATTTGATCATCCACCAAAAACTCATAAAAATGAATTAAGAAATTCTCCCAAACTTCTATAGGAATACTATGGACTTAAGTTGGGAGAATTTACAAACTCGTCTTTTGGCACTCTTAGGGGTTAAAGGCTGAAGTCTTGTACGGTTATCATTTGTTGGTTCCGGTCAGTTATATTTTGATTCTTTTTGCAGTTTGTTCGAAACAAATTTTTTTTTTATTTCATGATGCTCGGTGCTTTTTACCAAAACTCGTTCTAAACGTGGCACACGCGAACAAACTTCTCAGCTCCTTTTTTGATTGAACGTTAAAACACGAGTTGTAATTTCGAAACGGGTAAGGAACGAAACTACAAGAATTTGTAAACATATCAAGATCAAAAAACGGGTAAAATCGTTGTAGAATTTGGACCAGATGCTGATTAGTAGTAAAAATCCAAATGTCGATTTTCTCAAACATCGTTAACCCTGAAAGCTCTAAATACGTCATGATTTGTTGTTAAGTTCTTCCAACTAGATCTCGTACTTTTTATATCACCGGTTTAGGAGAACTTTGCTTTTTATCTTCGGTAGTTGACCAGATGTCTTCTTTTATGTAAGTATTTTAAGGAGAAGTTAGGCCTGCTTCAAACACCGTATTTTAACCATATCGAATTAAATTGATTTTGATCCGGAGCTAACTGAACCGGTGATTCAAACACCGAATTTATTTCCAACGAATTGAATTTCTACCGTATTATCCGGTAGGTGGAAGCGAATTTAATTTCACTACCGAATTTAATTCGGTGCACTGCTTCAAACACCGTATTTTCACCGAATTTAATTCGATACGATTAAAATACGGTGTTTGAAGCAGGCCTTAGATGTTGGTAAACAGGCTGAAAAGGTTCACACCTGTGCAACATGAAATGAGATGAGCATTGGGTTTCAAGATATCTTTAAAGAAAACAAGAAAACAGTTAATGCGTTACATGTTAGAGTGGCTCGTTTTGGACAAACGAGGAAGAAAATTTTGGAATCATCCCTCAGGCAATAATAACTTAGCGAGTAGCAACATATCAAACTGAAACGGCTGACAAAAGTATTGTTCCAAACACTATTGTCGACTCCCATTCCTCGCGTAACGATCATACTTAGGGGACTTTAGGTCCTCGGGCATTTCAGTCTCTTCTCTTTTTCCGTCTAAAAATTTCCTTTAAGTGTGACTAGCAGCAAACATACATGAACATTATTCTAGGTACATACAACAATATGGTTAGACTAATTAGCTGTCATTTTCTCCGAGATTGTAAAAGTGGCTTAACTTGACACTGAGGCTTTGGGAGCCACCGAGCCAATTTTTTAGGTAACGCCAGCAGTCGAACTTCATAAATAGTGTTCTACTTGCTATAGAAATTATTTGTAAGTAACAAATTTATCAATAAATAAATTGCAATAGAAAGCCTTTGCTAATACAAATACAGATAGACGAAAAAGTTAGCGTTTCCATCATGAATAGAGGTTAGCTTTGGCGAACGTGGTGCTGTATATCATTTGATGAGGGTTTTTTTCGTATCTTTAGCAGACAGATTTATTTTGAAGTAGTTATCGGGAGCCAGTTGTTCAACAGTGGCATTTTAACTTATGTTCCTTTCTTCCAACATTGCAGAGACTGATTTCATCTTGACAACTTTTTTACGTACAAAATCTAAGCAGTATCTTTTGAGAACCATACATTTTTCCTTAGAAAAGGAACTACTACTTGAACTTTTACTTAAACAAGGGTTAAAGTTAACCATCCTTTGTACAACCCATTCCAGATGAGGTTAAAGTTAAACAGCTTTTGAATAACCCAGCCCAGATGAGTGGCTTAACCCAAGGTTAAAGTTAACCAGCCTTTGAACAACCCAGTCCAGATTAATTGTTATTGTATTTGCCCCGAATCAAATGGATCCAGCAGATAAAATATGTTTTATAGTAAATGATCGTGGACGGCGGAAGCAAGAAATTGATAGGGGGGGGGGGCACAACGGAAATTTTAATCGATCGTTTTAAAATCAGAAACTCCAATTCAAAAGTTACTGTTGTAAAGCAGAAATTTTTTTTTTAGGACCCCAAACCAAATTATTAGGGTACCCCCCTCGCCCCCTTTGATTGTCACTGTGGTTACATTATATAGTGCTACAAAACCGAACGGTTGTTCTCACCACCCAAGTGTTTCCTATTTTGATCTATAGCTTGAGAAAGGGACAACAAATCGTAAGGTGTTTGTTTACCTGATTCCGCTTCTTTGATTGTGTCAGGTCATAGGTTTTATTCAAATGCATGGAAAGGTTGGCAGGGGGTTTTAGTAAGGGTCAGTCGAAACGAGGACGATATATCGATCCTCGGCATCTCAACCGAAAAAACAAAATTTTGAATTAACTTAAGTATCTCCCTTTTATGAAATCCCTGTTTGGTGTTTATGAAGTAAGGTTTTTTATTTCTGCTTTTACATTTCAAAAATCAACTTTGCCCAGCTATTTCTGACAAGCTGATTCGCTTAGTTATCATATGATCACAAATGGAATACCAATATATTTTTTTGCATTTCGTTCATATTTCATCTTAAAGTGTACAAATTTAATAAACAGTCCATTCTATTTATTCTAATCAACTTAACAACCAACACCGATGTCACAATTTGACTACCTGAAAAATGGCCTAACGTTTCGATCAACAAACTATAAGTACTTCCGGTTCAGTTTTTGTGAATGGTTTCCTGCACCCAATACTTCACACATGAAATATGGGTCATTTATTTTTCATTTCATCCATATTTCGTCTTAACTGGTGTAATAAATTAATTAACAACTCTATTCATCCATATAATTTAATAACCAACACCGATAATATCAAATGACTACCACAAAAATGTCTGAACGACTCGATCAATAAACTATTTCCGGTTTAGTTGTTATTAATGGTTTCTTGTACCCAATACTTGAGATCCATCAGGTCAGCGTACACTCCATATCGACCCTTGCGTGCGCATCCTACTCCCCAGCTAATGGCACCCATCAAATAATACTTTTTGTCTTTTTGGCACACCAGAGGACCACCAGAATCACCCTGGCACGCATCTATTCCTCCTGAGGCGTACCCTGCGCAGCGCATGCGCGCTGAGATGGTGTATCCTAAATCCCTGTAGGCGTTTTGGCAGGCCTTGCGTGAAATGAGGGGAACTTTGGCTTGCATGAGGGTCATTGGAATGTCACCATTCTCCGAAGTATGGCCCCATCCGCTGACAAAACAATCGGTTTTATCTGGAAAGTCGAACTAAAAAGGAAATTGTCAAAAATAAACAACTTACTAGAAATTATTTACCATAGTCAATCACAAACACATTCCAAAGCCTGCATTCATGGCAGTATTTTAGGCTTGGGGGTTTTCGTTTGGGAAACACGCAGTTTGTCAGGTGTTGAAAGCCACTGAAATTCTTTTAGAGCGCAAAATAATTACACAGTGATTTAAAAATAGAAAGCTTACAAACTTTACGGTTTACGGGTACAAAGTTTTCTCGTAAAACTTAAAGTCCCTACAAGCTTATTTTTTAAAGTTCCAGATCAAAAGTGGGACCCTTTAATAATAATAATTTTCGAAAATAAAACCATTTCTCGCCGTTCCAGTTACATTTTTTAGACTCGAAGCGTGCAATGACGAAGTATGAGAAGGCATATGACGTAGCACGAGGCATGAAGCAAAGACAATCTTTTTTATCTCAAAAAATTAATTCTGGCTAAAGTAGTCACATTTTTATAACTTAATCAAAGAATAATTCCCTTAAAGTTGTTTGAAACAAAAATTTTATGACATTCTTAAACAGAAGTTAATTTTTTTAAAACAAAAGCCACATAATTCACTCCTGCTACGTCACAGGTTACCAGTCCCCAGCCTGCTCGGTCAAAATTTACAATCTAATCATTTTTTGATTAAAAAGCATACTTAGACGTGGAAACTTTCTTTGATTATTCGAATTTCGAGTTCACAGATGACAACAGTTTTAATCCAAAAAATAAAAAATTAAGCTTCGGCCTCTTTGTCATAGCGATCGAATGCCGAACCAAAGAACATGAACGACACACTAGAAATGGACATTACAATCTTTCTGCTATTGCGGAACATGCTTTTAATAACCCAGATCGCCGAATCCTTTTTAATGAAGTTCAATTTTAGCTAAGACAGAAAAATATACCCCTAGAATTATAAAAGAAGCGGTAGAGATACATAAACATAAAAATAATTTTAATAGAGACGACTCTTTTAAATTAAGTCCCACATGGATCAAGTTAATTACAGACACAAATAATTTTTACACCTAAATTATACCTTTGTTCTTACAATTATATTCGTTATTATGCATATCACTGTACTTATATCTTTCTTTATTCTAATTCTCCTTACTCTGGTGAGGGCCACCTTAAGTGCGGCCGAAACGTTAAGTTTTACGAAAAAATTTTATAATTTCTATTTTTAATTCACATGACACGTAAAAGCCTCAAAGATACAATAACACAGAGCTTTTCAATTCGTTATATTTTGTTTACTATGTTTTCGCGAGAACGTGGAAATTTTTCAGTGTATCCTTTGAAAAAAAATGAGTTACTTGGAATTCAAATAACGGATACCAAAAAAGCAATATTATTCGATGGTTTAGTCATGTCAATTTTGTATCGGAAGACCTAAGTGGAAGGTGTTGATGTAACGTTGGACCTTATCGGGGGAGGGGGGGAGAAGGGCTCAGTGCTTACCATGAGTGCTTTTTTTGGAAACTTCTTTTCAGAATAAGTGGTGTTAAAAAGCATTCCTACCTTGGAATGACAGACAAACTTAGATCACCGTTTGTGTGTTACTAAATGCGTAGGGATAGTTGTGTAAAACAAAACCTTATGCTAGGGTATAGGAAGCTCAAAACCGCTGGCAACTTTAGTTCTTTAGTTTAGCAGTAGTGGTGAAGATGATATGCTACCTTGAAATGGCAGGAAAGATTCCCCCTCCCCCCTTCTCCCCCGCCCCACCCGAAGCTGCCGATATTTTAGTGTAAGAGTAGGGTGTTAAATGAAATGCTGCACTCTTCTCCTTCCCTTCGTTGATCACAAATCACTGAAGCGGTCAGTTTAAAAGCACTAATACATAGGTAAAAGACGGAATCTCGCTCTAGGGCGAGGGTGATGCCACTGGTTCAGCATTACTGGTGGTTTTTAGAGTTAAGTTGGAAAGTTGGATCTTACCTTGGGAAGACAGACGGGTCGAACTCGACGGTTATACGTAACGGGGGTCTTCAGCTTAAGCATTGCTATGTCGTAATCATTGTTGTTGCTTGGTGAATATTGAGGATGAATAAAGATTCGTTCAATTTGTTTTTCCTGCTCATATGCATCTGACACGTTCAAGGTATGCTGTCCTGGATGCAAAAAAAATATAAAGTGATAAATTACCTATGAAGTGAGAAATTTTATATATAGCGGTGAAAATATTTTGTCAAAACCTTTAATGGTTCTTGATATACTATCACTTAAAGTTTTCAACTGATGATGCTACAAGTGTTTCCAACAAATTTGCATTTTTGAAAAAAAATCTGCTGCCAATTCATAACCTTTGGATGAATTTAAGCCAAACTTGGACTAATGATCTAACTAGCTCAAGATACATCAGCAGCTTACTTTTGTACCTTAGTACAATAATTGTAAACATCTACCATCATATCTACTGCTAGAGAACTTTGCGGTATACGTATGGTCTATGAAACAAAATCATGATACTGTTATCTTGTTTCGCATTGACTGTTTTAACAACATCTTGCTTGTTTTCCTGACATTTACTAGATTACGAACCTTAGGACAGTTATATCACCGTTCAATTACGGCAATTTCATAAGCGCTTGGTTTTGCTACAACTGGCTGCCAGATTCATAGGATCGAAATCTAGTCTTTATTACTAGATTTTTCTGATATCTTATGCCCATTTTGAACTTTTTCAACTCACGCGTTGATGCTTTAGATTTAAGAGTGACCTTTTCTATCTCAGTATATGTGGATAATGTAAAGTAAAGGTAAAGTGGTGCATTGATATAGCGCTTTTTCCAAATTAATGCTCAAAGGCGCTTTACAATAATCAGTTTACCCCCAGCGGACCGGAAGCACATAGGCGCCTCAGGCAGCCGCTTCAAAGCGGTCCATGTATGCTGGTACTCATTTACTGACCCCGGATGGAACTTTCTCAACTCATGCGTTACTACTTTGGATTTAAGAGTGACCATTTCTATCTCAGTATATGTGAATAATGTTGGTTGGATGGAAAGCTGAGTGGCCTTTAGCGGGGAAGAAGGTCGCCCAAATATTCAACCCTCGACCAGGCCGGGGATCGAACCGGGGACCTCAAGTTTGGAAGGCAGAGATCTTACCATTACGCCAACCCTTCCGTTCTCAAAAGTATTACAGAGTTCAGTGTTGCCTAAATATGTGTTATTTCAACCAGGATGTACTGACCGGCAACAATCTTGTAGTCCGATTCTTTGTTACTATAGGCGAAGCAATGCGCGGCAGTCACGATCCAATCGGGAGTTACAATGGACCCGCCGCACCAGTGGATCGCGTTATGAGGAAGATAATCCATGGTAACCTGCCAGGGCCAGGAACCTGGTTTGGCCATTGTGCCTCCGACAATCCGTGTTCCTGGGGCTCGTTTACCGCATTCCACTTTGCCTGTTGATGCGGACAAATAAAACCCTTTTACTATCTTGCTCCTTCTTTCCTCAAATTGAAAAGAAAATTTCCAGAAGCCAATGGATCAACAAATCACTGAAGCCATTTTGATAAACAATAACAAAGCAGACATCGTAATGAATACAAACGAAGAATAGATTGCCTGGGTCACTGTTCGTTTGCAACCAATTCAATGATACACTTTCGAGCTTGTAGCGAGAATTTATGCACATGATTGGTAATTTATCTACCTGATTGCAAAGCATTACTGGGTACTGCTTTGCAATTACCATTAAGTGTCCTGGTTCGTTTTGTTACCATGGTACATGAGGCATGAAGCAGAGACAATCTTTTTTATCTCAAAAAATTCAATTCTGGCTACAACAGTCACATTGTTATAACTTTAATCAATGAATTATTCCCCCGAAAATGTTTGAAATAAAAGTTTAATGAAATTTTTAAACATATATGAATATTTTATAACAAAAACCACATAACTCACTGCTGCTACGTTACAGGTTACCAGTCCCCGGCCTGCTCGGTCAAAGACCGATCTTTTTTTTATTAAAAAGCATATTTAGACATGGAAATTTTCTTTGGTTATTCGAATTTTGAGTTCACAGATGACAACAGTTTTAATCTAAAAAGTAAAAACAATGAGTTTGATAGGACCTTTAAGCGGACGTGATTATCATAAGAAAGAAACTTATTAGCATGTGTATTGGGGAAGAAGTCAAAACAATGGTATTTTAAGGAACCCAATTTTGTCGGGAGAGGTGGTGGGTGGCGGCACATACCCCCTACTCCACCCCTCCCCACTTTTTCAGAGCTCAATTTCTCAAAAACTGGTTAGAGGTAGTGTTTTTATTGTATTATGGACTCCTCTTTCCACAAAGAAGGCGTGCAAGTATCTATTTTATTGAACATGATATTTTCTCCTGAAATTCAGCATTTTTGAAAAAAGGTGGTGGGTGGCGGCACATAATACCCCACCTCCTACTTGGGATCCTAGGAAGTACCGTTGTTTCGACCTTCTCCCTTTATTGGGTTTTGTAAGTGTGCCAAACATCCTTCGCCTCGGTCTCATGTAGATGCTTAGTTAACTTTCAGATACTCTTGTAGGTGACCTTGAGTCAAATTATTTTTCTCCATTGAACCACCTTAGGTCTCAAAACATTTGTAAATAAACACAATTGAATACCGACGACCCAAACTTTCTGTAAATTGAACTCCCCGCTAACTCGATGCAATACAGTCTTTCCCCTTGGATTGTTACTTAACAAACATTTATTTTAATCTTAACCCCTATAACTCGAAACCTGGATGATCGGAAGTAGTTTTGGCAGTTCGACTTAACGGGGTCCACTTGTAAATACGTATTTGCTTAAACTTTTTTTGTTAATTCAAGAACTCACCTTGGTCAATAGGAACCTCGGTTCTTGGCTTTGTTGTTGGTGGCGGAACAGTAGTCACTAAAACCAAATGAAAACTATTTTGTCTCAAACTCGAATTATTCTTTGAATGAAATATTGCTAATCTCAACAAAAACTAGCTTTAATGACTCTATTCATGAAAAACGTGGACACATTAAAATCCCATATAGATCTGTGTTATACTATTTCTATATATGTATATAAACCAAACAAGTTTCCCTCTCTAAAAAAACTCTAATAGAGTTTCAGTTTTAGATAGGACCCCCTTTCCATTACGTCCCCCGCCCCCACCCCCCATCTTAAAGTCAAGATAAAGAGAGATATGGTCAGAAATGACTACATTGACTACAGCAATGTTTTAGTTGTTGTACTTACTAATAATTTTAGTTAAATTCAGTGAGTGTTGTAAACTTGGACAAATGTAAATAGTTATAGTGCTCAGAGGTGCAAATTTGGGGTTTTGTACTTAATGATAATTGTAGTCCACCCAATGAATATTGTAGTGGTACAAATCTAATTTATTTTGGAGTTAGCAATATTTTAGTTGTTATACTTCTCTGTCTGTCAGACAGAGCCCCCCCCCCCGTCTAACTTCAAAAGTATATTTAACAATTATCCCTCGAGCCCGAATGGGCTAGAAGCCAATAGCCGCAGGCCTCACGGGCTATTTTGCTACTAGCCCATGAGCGCGAGATGGATAATTGTTTTAGTAAAATCATACTAGTTGGTCAAAAATCAGAAGTATAAAATCTTTTTTAAAGCTCTAAAATTAATTTTTTAATGTTTACGACAAATATGATCACGCGCAATCGCTACTCGTAG
>JAOBAT010118335.1:0-13759 GCA_026413305.1 Hydrozoanthus tunicans
CCCCCCCCCCCTTAAAAAACCCTAGGTTTAAACTTTTGATCCTACAAAGCAAGAACTGTTTTGTAACAGAAGGGAGAAACATTTTAGAATGCAAAATTTATCATAGCTTAAAAAATCTGATCATGATTCATGCAGTTTTTTAAACGTTTACACAATGTGTAGACTTTTTAAATCATATTTTAACACAATTTAGTTTTACAATTTATTATATGAGAAAACAACTAAACATTACAAAGAAAGACATATGGATAAAAAGAAAGCATGTATACATTCTTGAATAATCTAATTCAAAACTTGGTCAAACTATAAACTCATCAGAATGTACAGTTTAACTAAGAACTCGCAAAAAACCAACTTTAAATTCAGTAAACTGAACAATTTAACAAACACAAAATATGAAAAGAAATTTGCCTAGTAAACTTTCTTTGCTAACTATTAATAAATGAAATTAAACAGTGTGGTAAAATAATTAGTTTACCTGCTAAATACAATTTCAATGAGGCCTTCTCTGGCCAGGAACCTTATACTGTAAGGCTGCTGTGGACTGATCCAAAACACTCCTTCATCCTGAGTGAGCTCTGGTCTGTTGTCTGCACTGTACTGCAGACTGCGAATATGGGCCAAGGACATTAATCTGTAAAACAATTGTTTGGGGAGGAACATCTCTGAAGCGACATAAAACTTCCTGTCATTTATTCCCTGGTGCCAGATTTGATAATCTGTTAGTGGCAGCAACGCTGGAACAAAGTGGGTTTCTTCTCTGCTCAACTCTTCCTGTGCTAGAGAATGTTTTTCTTGTTTAAGCTCTGTGACTGTTTTACTGGTTATCTTCATTTTCAAAGGAAGGATAAGACCACATTTTTCCAAAAATGCTGTCATTATTTCAGTGTTTTCTTGAAATTCTGACAGCACACAAGAAAGTAATCCTTTGGTTAGAACTCCAAAATCTTTTAAAATCTTGATTCCATAGCTGCAGTTACCTCTCCTCTCTTCAAATGAGGTAGGCATGTGTTTCAAAAACCGAAGAATATTGACCACTGCCTCTGGCTGTATACAAACCCACACAGTGTCCCCACAACTAGCACAGAAAACTAGACTTTTCTTCTGGAAGTAATCAAGCACATCTGGAGTCAATTCACCAAGAGAACTACCCACAACAACTTCAACTGCCCTTAGGGGAATACATGTTGAAAACATGTCACAATAACTTGAGCAGTTCCTACATTGGGACAAAACATCTTTAAATTTGAAGATGTTGTCCTGAAGTATCATCCTTGACAAAGGTGTTGCAGCATCCACAAATTTTGTAGCATTTCTTCCCAACACTTTCATAATCTCATTCTGTAGTTCATTTATACCTTCAAGTGATTCTTCATCAACTGGGTGAAAAACAAGATCTCCACTTTTTTTAATCCAGTCTGATAATGTTACCCAAATTGTAAAGTTTTTGAATTTTGCACTTGCTTCTGTTTTGTTACTTGCTGGAATACCAGAACAGTTGGTGGCAACAAGAAACGTTGGACCTGTATTTGAAGCTGACTGAGCATAAATTGATTCCAAGGAAAATAGTATTTTACTGATCACAGTTACTGCATTCTGAAAATTGTCATGAATTACTTTTCGAATGTCAAACACAATCATATAAATATGCAGTGGGTCTTTTGATACAAGTACTTGATGGCAATGTTCGGGATCACCAGTAAGGTCAGTAATCTGTAACTTCATTGTCGCAAAGGCTTCAAACACTACCTTTACATACCTTCTTTCAAAGACTTTGCATTGTCGAATTTCATCAAACTTTGGGAATCCATTTTTACAAATATTGAAATCTCCTTTTTTTAGCAAAACTGGACTAATCTTATAGTTACACCCCAATAAGAAAAGACAAAAACAAAAATGTAACATACAGATTTGACAAACTCCAAAGAAATTAAATATAATTTTCCATAATGGCATGTTTTTTTCTAAATCTATGGGAAATTTTCTCAGCTCCTTTGAAACTTCAAGGATGTGGCTATTTAGAAACAGATTTTCTATTACAACAATCAAAGAAACTTCTTTTGGTAGTTGAAAATACCAGTACTGATAGAAATTTTTAAGTGGCAAAATAAAGAAAAAGAACATATATATTTTAAATTTAAGCTTCAAACATGTTACAGTCCCATAAAATATATTTTGCAGAAGTAAATAATTAATTAACGATACCTGAGCACAGAAAAGTAAAGAGATAAAGAAACAAGGTTTCTGAAAAACATGCTTTATAAAGTTGCAGAAAACAACAAAGAGGTTTGTAATAGGCCAAGGTTTTTCAACAAAAAAACTCTTAATTATTAACCATCTACCATAAATGTGTGCACTGGCATTCACCAAAACAAAAAGCAGGGCTAAAAAAAACATAAAGTTGGTAGTGACCCACCACATAAAATTTTTTATAATGAATAACAAAACAACAAAAAAAACTTCAAGAACAAAAAATTTCTTGTGGAGTTCTTGGCTGCAGTGCGACTCTTCTTGACTATCAAACAGATATTTGAAGTGTGTGAAAAGGAGGGCTGAAATGGCAGCTAACACAACTTTCAAGCAACCGTCTTCGGAATAAAAAATCAGAGCGCCTGGAATTGTAAACAACAAACTATAGAGAAGAACACACAGCTCTGCTTTTAAATCTAGCATATCCAAAACAAAGTCTGTTTTGGGGCATTGCCTCAAAAAGAAGATGCTTTCGCCAAAATCAAAAATTTCTGTAGGTCCATGGAAAAGACGAATGAGTAGCATTAGGAAAATAATTACAATAAAACAGCAGAAAAATGTATAGAACTGCTGTTCGACATTGAAGATGTGTTTCATCAAACCGTTTATGCTCAGAACACATGATGTCACACTAATAAAAGGTTCATACACCAGCAGATGACCAGATAAGATACCCAGCAAAGCTAAGCAACCCAGAAGTGTCACTACAAGAAATGTATCACCTGCAAAATACCCTTTACCATAGAACCAGTAAGAGTAGTGCACTATAAGTACTCCAAGAATTAAACCAATCAGTAGAGACAAGTGCATTTCCTGTCGTTTCTTACGAAAATGTTTGGAGCAATGTCCAAGGAATAATTCCCGCATCATGTTGAAAAGTACTGGAATTACAATGCACAAACTGCTAAACCCAAGAACAGTATATATCAGTATCTGCAGTATTGAGGCAACAATGAACGGTCGAAGTAGCATTCTGATCTTGTCATCCGGACGGCCCAATTTAAGTAGTTTAAAGACACCAGTACAGCCAGTATTAAAATAGGTCGAAATCAGGTCAGAATACAACAAGTCTTCAATTCGGCGGTATTCATTCACGTTACTACACAACGCAAGTTCTATGAAACGTGGCCAGTAGAGAACTGATGCTGCAAAAATCCTCCAGCACTTCGAACTAAAACCTCCAAACAACAGTTCTTGGGAGTCAAGTGGTTTCCAATTCTCGTCGACAGTTCAGACGCCAACTGGTTGCGGGCCTTCCTCCAAAGGTTGTCCCGTACCTGCTGCAGATTTATTACCGCTAGTCAGCACTTTTACTAGATTTGTTTTCTCTCCCATTACTGTTAACCGTCCATGCGGTAGAAACACGCTAGGTTCCATAATTCTGGTCAGAAAAAGCTAAGATTCACCTAATCTCCAGCAGAGATTAGAATTACGTATTGTAATGTCGTTTCCTGGAAGTGACTTGGCAAACGCACTGCACATGCGCAAGGAGTTTGTTATTTTTGTAGCCTAGGTCCCCTGGGCTTTTGTTCTTGGAGGGGGGAGGTCGTCGGGATAGGGGGAGATGGGGGGAGGGGGGGAGGTACTAACGCCTCGAGGAACGACTGTTTATAGTGTAAATCCTTTGATTTCGATTAAGCGACTCCGAGGAATTTAGTTGGTATTTACAAGGTCACAAAAAGTTGTAGTTTAAAAATAAATATTTGACACAACTTATAAGACGTCAAGATTTTTTTGTTAGAAGAAGGCTGGTTAGGCCCGCCGGAATATAATTTTAACAACAAATTGATAACGTTGAGTTCGAATAATTATTTTCAAACCACGTTTACTCCAAACATTTGAAAATCGACTTGATCAATTTTTAAAGGGTCCAATGAATAGCGGCGCGTTGGGCATTGTGCGGGTAAGCTGTAACCATAACTTTTATTAGGAAAGTTTTCAGCACATTATATTTAAAGTGTTTTTCTATTTTTTTTTTCATACAAAAAGTAATCAATAATTAGGGCAACATGGCAAGGTCTTATTTTCGTGTTTCTTGTTAATAAAATCTTTCAAATTCAACATGTACATCGGGCACTTTTTTGATAAAAAAATGAGAAATTGTAATGTGTTGCTACACATAGAAAACAAATAGAAAAAAAGAGTAAATAAATGAACCAAAAATAAATTAAATCAACGAATAAATAAGACAAATAAATAAATACGTAATAAAATAAACAAGTAGATAAAAAAATTAATGAATAAAACGAACAAAGCAGCGAACAAAAAATACACATTTGAACAAACAAAGAAATAAATAGATGCAAAAATCTTTGGAATCTGTGCTATAGGCTTTATTGTGACGATCTCAAAAGCGAAAGTGAAAGTTAATGAAAGTTTAAAACCCGGAAATGTTACTGATGCAAATCGATTAAAATTTTAATACCAGTTGTCCCTTTGTACTTGAGTTTCATACTCTGTAGAACTGAGAGTCAGTATCGAGAGCGATGGCTGAAGGAGGTGTACTAGCTGTTAAGGAGGAACGTGTAGTAGTTGGAGGAGTGGACGTAACTAAGAAAACCGTCATAGCTTCAACTGAAGAAGGGTATGTCGTCTTTGCTCCTTGCGTCCATGCATGCATGATAGGACAGATAGCTGAAAATCAAAGCGCTTCGGTTTCGTTGTTTTTGGTGCAGAACGTTGGTACTTAATGTAGTTACTGTATTGTTAATGAGCTATACAGTGATATAATGGTCCTCAGTTTTATAAAACAGAAACGTGATTTTTCCTCGATATGAAAGTTGCAGTGGTATCTTGCTGTGTTATATTATTTAATTTCTGGGCTGTATTTAATGAGGTAGCATAATAATTGGCAAACCAACTTTAAGACTATGTTATTCAAAAAGAAATGGTCGATCGAATTAAGATTCCTGTTCTCTCAGATGAGAGTCTTTGACTCCCCCTGGACAGGACACTAATCTATCGCAGGTTAGCTCCCAGCAGAGCTGGTACTCATTTTATACAGCTGAGTAGACTGGAACAAGTCGGGTAAAGTGTCTTGTTCAAGTATACAACACAGTGGTCTGACCGGGGCTCGAATTCGCGGACCCTACGATTAGGAGCCGACACGCTATCCACTCGGCCACTGCGCCGCCGACCATTTTAATCAAAACAACAAAAAGTTTTATTGTTCTGTGGTTGCAATGTTCCATCAGTTTAATAAATGGTTTGCGTTGCGTTTTAATACATTCATTATTTTGCTTTAGTTAATGATATACACTTGGAAACAAACAATAAATCTCATAGCTTCGTAGTGATCGACGCTTACTCAGCTTCATATAATTTGTTAAACGAATCAAATCATGATATCATTTCAATTCATATTTCTATACATATATAACTGATGTCGTGAAACTAGGAAAAAGACCTAAACAGCTTTTATTGCTTATTAACCCTTTAGTATCCTGTCGGCCAAACACATTTTTGCACAATCTAAAAATTTTCTAACTTAAACAAACTAAAACAATGCACCACTTGAATACTTACAAAATGACCACTAATTTTCTTTGTCTTTACAAAAAGATTTTGAAAAAGCCCATTGCTTTGAACATCAAACTCTGAAATTTGCAATTGTTGTGATTTTATACGACTTTGATTTCTTAAACATTTAGCAAGATAAGGGTTAGTTAGCATAACTAACTTCCGTGTTCGTCATCTCTATAGGGTTGTAGCGCTACAAGTTCGCACAGTGCAGCAAACACCAGAAATTGGATATGGGCAGCCGTAACCAGCCATTACCAGGCGAGTGTTGTTTTGAATAGTTGCGCGTGTTGTCGGAAGGGAGTGAACAGCTACTATAAACAATTTTGATTTATGGAAACGGTTGACTGAAGCAGTGAACACTACAGTTGTAATACATGCATAGGAATCAAAATTATCATACTAATAAAACACATGATTGTTTTAGCTCATTCGACAACAAGAGCAGAAAGAAGAAGAAATTAAAACCTTTTTGCCTAGTTTTATGTCTATCTTCACTCATTCCTTGTGCAACATCGAGGTCAAGAAATGTGAGATGTTACAGCTGATGTTGAAAAACACGTTGTATATCGTATTCAATTTAGCTTTTTATCTCAGTGCAGTGGACTTAAAGAGTTATTCTCTCTATTGCTTGTCATCCCGGGCAGAATGATCAAATACAGTACCTCTCCCTTTTCTAACTAACTTGTTCGAAAGTAGTACGAAAAAAAGTTTTTTTTACATGAAAAAGCGGTTTTCGTTTTCGAGGTCATTTTCTGCCTCTTTTGAGTATATTTTTCAGTAAACCAGATTGAACAAGGCGTTAGATATATAAAGTTCTTTCACTCTTCACTCCTGTAAGGATGCCAAAGGGTAAGCTGGTAAATTCTCACAAGTTGTATATCAATAACGTTTCTACAATTTAAGAGAAAATTCTCAGCTCAACCAATTGCACTATAGAGTCTTCAACTCCAGCTGTCAACACTAGTACTGTTTATTACGGAAAACATTCAAGGAACCTCTGTTGTGGGTATTGATAATGATGATGACGATAGTTGTGATGATAATGATAATTGTGATTATGGTGATAATGATGGTGATGATGATGATTGTGTTGCTGATGATGTTTGAGATAATGATGGTGATGATGATGATGGTGACGACGACGACGACGATGATGATGATGGTGGTAACGGTGGTGACGATGATGATGGTGACGACGATGATGATGACGGTGAGGATGGCGATGATGATGGCGACGATGATGATGCTGTATGTTGGAGATAATGAAGGTGATGATGATAATGATGATGATGGTGATGATGCTAATGTTGATAATAAATGATGTTGGTAACAACGATGGTGATAATGATGAAGATGATATATAATGACAATGATGATGATGTTGGGAATAATGAAGGTGATGATGATGGTGATGATGATGGTGATGAAGATGCATGATGAAGATCTCTTCATAAACACTTTTTAAAAGTCTCGTCCATGCAAGGGAAAATCAGAGAATACGGTAATTTTTTTTTAATAAATGAAATTTCGCTTACCAACAGGCAGCCAGTGTACAATCCGCCGCCACCGGCTTTGACAAACACAATCGAGAGGGAGAAAGGCTGTTGTGAGAAAGGCTGTTGCGACTGTGACCCTGCGTACCATTGGTACAGTCTCTATGGAAAAGGTGCGTACTTTGATGACTTTTCATAGTTTAAGCTAGCGAGGTAACTACGATTAACCACACAATACTGAAGTGCTTTAGACATTTTTCACTCCAAAAACCATGTTTCAACTGTTCAATGGTTTTGTTTTCCACATTTTACAATTACATTAGTAATTTAAAATAAATAAATAAATAAAAGGTGGAGGGACAGGGTTTACAACCCTAGGGGTTCAGACTCGCAACCCTGCATCCTTCGTATTTTACAATGAGTTAAGAGGTTATCTACGACGGTAACTAAAAGCAGAATCATAAATCCTAGTTTTCATTTGCAGTAAGTTTGATATATAACATGATAAGATTTGATTTAGACAGGATTTAC
Source organism: Hydrozoanthus tunicans (assembly GCA_026413305.1). Lineage (NCBI taxonomy): Eukaryota > Metazoa > Cnidaria > Anthozoa > Zoantharia > Hydrozoanthidae > Hydrozoanthus > Hydrozoanthus tunicans. The sequence goes on from JAOBAT010118335.1 coordinate 7,797, forward strand.
GAACTGAATTAAGTAACATTGTGTGCGGTTAAAACTTCTCAAGAGAATTAAAGACATTTTCAGCGATTGGCTTTTATATATCCTTTTATTTTTTTCCTAAACACTTTAATGGACTTTTTTCCCTAAACACTTTGATTGACTCTTAAAACTATGGCCTCGAATGGTCTAAACCTTAAAGGGCAACTCAGCCCTATTGTAATTTTATAATATATTCTAATCGTTGTTATCAAAAGTAAAATGCTGCGAGCAAGTGTGTGAGGTAGTCATTTGCAAAAACCAGAGAAACAATTAATACCATTTACTATTTAAGCAATAGATTTTTGCGATACTGCAGATGCCGAATGGTAATTCGACATTCAGGCGCTAAAACCATCCATCGGCCTCCCACTCACGAGATAGACTACTATCGTGCCACACAGGGATCTCACAACGAACTGTAATAGTGTTTCTGTTCGCTTCGCTCGCAGCAATTACAATTTGTAACTGTCGATCTTTGACTTTTTGACATTACTTAACCGTTCTTTTTTCAATAATTTCACAACAGAATTTCACAAAAATTACAGGATTTCTTTTCTTCCTAACATATTTTAAAGCATATTTGGTTTTCTTGAGTCGCCAAGTGTTTTGCTAGCTGGAATTTATTGGCTTTCGCAAGGGCGCTGTTGTTTTACGCATGCATGGTTTGGAATAGTCACCATGTAGTCATGGGGAGTCAGGATGGGGAGTCAGGATGGCCGAGCGTTTAGCGCTCGTGCCTCCCACTACTGCGGACCTGGTTTCCGCATGTGGGCTGAGATTTGTCGATCTCAATCTGACTCCGAAGGTTTTTTCCGGACTCTCCGCTTTTCCTCCCTCAACAAAATGGACACCCAGCTAATTCTATCTGGCTGTGGTGCTGTGCTCCGAGGTCATGCATGGGCCGTATAGCGGTAGCAACATGCGCCTTAATTCGCTTTCGGTCCGTCCGTGAGCTGCGTCCTTCGTAATTCAGTCCATGACTGCAAGTAAGGGCGATTAACTCGCTAGATATTATCATTATTGTTATTATTATGTTAACATTGTCACAATTTTCACGGAATCGAGGCGTTATGTACCAGCGCGAGCGATAGCTATAGCAACAGGATTGAGCCTGTGAGCAAAAGAAAGACAAGAGTCTACGAAAGTACATTTTTGGACCCCAAAACTGATGTTTTTACACCCATCAAAAAGTCATTTTGGAGTGCAGGTTCCTTGGAAAATGACAAAAAAAGGCCTGGTAAATAAATTCGAAGAACTCCTAGTGATTAAGAACTGTTCGGGCTCTTTGATTGAAACAGCCTCTATATAATTAGGAAGCAATTTGAGAAAACCAATCCTTTTTATTCCAACCCTTTTTGAATAGTTAATTATGTCTTTGAAGGTACTTTGGTGAATTAACATTGAAAACCTTCCTTTGTTATATGACATAAAAATTGTTGGTGTAAATTTTCAATTAAGATTGGAAAGCTTTTCTAGATCCAAAATAAATGTTAGAAATAAATAAATATGTTTGGCGAGGAAGGGAACTGCTACAAGGAAGAAATACATACAGGTTTTTTTCCCTTTCAGCACTCTCTTCCGAAAAAAATTGGTTTGAATGCCCCGACTGGGACTCGAACCCCTTATCTCCTGGTCACCAATCAGGCATGATAACCAGCTACACCGTCGGAAATCCCCATGCTGGCAAAATTACTATGTTGGCGAGTCCCGGTGGTGTAGTGGTTATCACTGAAAAAACTGGTCCGATTAGTTCATCATAATCATTGACATTAAAACACTAGTGGCTTCTAAAGATATATCTTTTTCGAAGTTTGCTATGAGAAATAATGCATTAAAACGAACTGTCTTTTTCTTTTTGTTGCAGGTTGGGGAATGGTTCTACTTCTGCTTTTGATGTACTTGATAGTGGGAGCCATTGCAACTCCAATCTTCATACTTTGTATGGTGTGTGCGTGCTTTGGAAGTGATGACAAAAAATGAAATAATGTAGTAAGGTCTGAGCTAGTGCGTGAATGGGGCTACCCATTGCCAGCAGGTAGCTAAGCGAATTAGTTTGTATCGTTTTTAGTCGCCTTCTACGAAGGTAATATCTTTCAGTCGTGTTTAAGCAATAGACCTTGGCATTTATCAAAAACTGCAGCCATTTTGATATTTCTTCGTATGCATTACAGACTCTCCAACCTTCAGAGGGATTTGAATCAAGATAAAATTTTCTACGATAACTGTTTTTAAAAAATTCGAAGACGCCTTTTGCTAGGATGGTCTGGAAGAAGAAAAAAAGTTTTTAAATCTAGAGGCTCTGAAAGGCCATTTCTGGTGTTATCTGTCAAAATTTTCTGGTAAAGCTAGTCACAACTTTATTCATTTGTGTTTCTGTTTTCAACAAACTTTTTTGTTTGCTCACGAAACAATGGGATTTAAAAGTACTTGATTTTATTTGTTTTTGATTTTTTTTGCAGTTTCTTCAGTTTTTCGGGACATCAGAGTTTTAAGTATTCTGCAATTCATATTCTTTTAGGTGAATTGGACAAAAAAAACTACAACTCGAGTCGAAATCGGGATTTTTTTCAATCTCGATCGCATATTGGTCAGAAATCGGGATCTTCGAGCAAAATTGCTGACGTAGCAGGAGGCATTAGGCAGAGCAAATCTATTTTGTCTCAAAACATTGGATTCTGGCCACAATAGTCGCATTGCTATAACTTTAATCAATGTTTTAAATAAGCATTTTCTTATACATCTTTTTTACTTGAATTGAATTTTTGAAAAAAAATCTATACGATTCACTGCTGCTACGTCATAGGTCACCAGTCCCCGGCTTGCTCGGTCAAAGTTTACAATCCAATCCTTTTTTTTAGAAAGCATATACTTAGACTTAGAAATTTTCTTTGGTTATTCGAATTTTTAATTCTTAGATGACAATATTTTTAATCTATTAAAGGTAAGAAAAATTAAGCTTTATAGGGACTTTTAAGTGCATATAATGCTACCAACTTTTTTGGAATCAAATCATTTCACGTACAGTTTAAAATACTTCTGCAAAAAAATTTTGGTCAAAATATTTAAATTTTCTACAGTGGCTCGAACTAACAAAATTTTCAGACGTCTTTGTTCACGACCAAGTTTTCGGGGGATTGGTTTGTGACGTCATTCCCGACTTAAAACATTGAGCAAATGAGATCTCGAGGAATTAGAATGTACTTCTGAATCAGAAATATCTGTTTCATTCGTGTCCATCTTGCTGTGTTTTGATCCAGAGATGTCCGGAAAGACTTCATAACCCAAGTCACCTTAAAACGCGGTCGTGGACTAACAAAACTTGAACTTCAAATGTGTATAAAAAATCGAGTATACAACCAATTTCAAAAATCATTTTCTTAAACGTCCTTAGTTTCCAAATACTTTTAGTGGTAACAAAAACGATTGTTAGTGTTATCGGCACTTTAAATGTTTCGAGCAGATTTTCTTCTTTCTTCATTCGAAACCTAGACTCACGCTTCCCTTTGGCACAAGAAAAAAGACAGCGCTTTTTTACTCATTAAAACAGGCGTAAAGCCATGCCTGGATAGGACGCTAATTTCCCAGTAGTTCAACTCACAAATATTTCACAGTTTTTTTATTATTTTTGGCCCTGGCAAGATCAAATCAGTATTGAGCTGAACAAATTTTGCTGATTCAAAAAAAGGGTGCGATGAGGTAGCCTTCAAAATGCAGAGTTGAAGGCTAAGTACTGAAATATATTTGAATAGGTTATACCCGAATTCAGGAAGTGCTCGGGAAAATTCTACTCAGTCAACAGTAAACTTTCGATTCCAGTAGTTATTATAAAAAGGTTTCTAGCATAGGCGGCCTGTGGCCTCATTCACTTCAGACCTTCTTCATCTCTTATATGTAAACGAACTGTACTAGCAGCAAGTTGACATTGTAATCATCATTCACTTTTTCATTAAAAACTATCTAATCCCCAAAGAGTTAATTATTGACTCAATTAATTCTTACTGAAAACTACAAGTCATCCAAACGAGTAGCATTATAAAATAATCCGCCGCCTGGTTAGCCTAGTTGGTAAGGCGCCAGTCTTCCGTGCGGGAGGCCTGGGTTCGATTCTCGGTGTCGGACCTTCATTCAGGGTCTTAAAACAACTGAGGAGAAGGTGCTGCCTTTGCTCTAACATCTGCAAACGGTTGAACCCTCGCGTCTTCTCGGATGAGGACGTTGGCCTAGTCTCTCGATCTCCTATCGGGGGACTTAAAAGAACCCACATCACTTGTCGAAAAAGAGTAGGGTGATCCCGGTGTTGTGGTCTGTCTCTTCTACTAACTGAGGGCAATTCTTACTGAACATTACTGTGAGCCGTATACGTATACTAAGACCCTCAATACCAGAGTCATCTGTAAATCGTTGTTAAGCGCCTTTGATCATATCCACATGGAAAAGAGCGCTTTATAAATGCTAAACATTATTATTATTATTATTATTATCATTATTATCATAGTCATTATTATTATTATTATTCGTATATCGAATCAACCATATATGGAAACGGACTGTGCAGTGTTACATAGCTGAAATATGGCTCTGAATAAATTTCAGCTGCCGTTTTCAAGTACCGATAGGTTTGGTAAATTCAAGAAATTTATCAAATGTTTATTCTATTCACACTTGTTGGAAAGGAGATGATTTGTAGCAACTCGGCACTAAGCGCCTCACCGTCTCATATATATCCAACATGCGCTAATGGAATTAACATTCGTTTAAAATATACAGAGCTATAAACGATCCCACGACTACGGGTGTTACCCCAACCCACTAACACAGAAAGTAACTTAGCTATGACAACTGAATAAGTCCGAAGTGTGTTTTGTCAGGGGCATAACAAGTTAGGACTATGCACGGTGGAGTTTACGGCTGGAGAAGAAAGCAGGCAGGCAGTTAGGTCAATTGACACGCTCTCCACTTTGGGAGGGAGGGTTGGGGCCGGGGGGGAGATCAAAAATGCCACGCACGCTAACTTGAAAGAGTCACCATTCTCTAAGCATTCATTCGATTGGCTTATAAAATTTTTATTCATGAATTTCCCTCAAATTTACTATAAAACAGAAATTTGATAAATTTTGTAGTTAGCAAGTCTAATGTTGCCTTGGTAACCATTTTTCGGCGGTATGTTTTTTTTTCATTTTTGCCTTTTTCATACCTTTCACAATAAGAATTAAAAACAACTTTTTTGGCCCCGAAGTCAATTGAACCGAAGTATTGTATAAATTTCTGACGTCAAAGCGCAATAACGTCACCGAAAGTTGTTAGAAGTTATACAAGTCATATTATTGAGCCTTGTCACAGCTAGTTGTGTTTTTCTAAAGAGCGTTTGTAATCTGGAATTTTTTGATACATAGTAGAAATCCAGTCTAAACGCAATTAATAGAAAAATAAAAAAATACAATATAATCAAAAACACAACACAAATTAAAAGAAAACCTCAGAGGTCGATGGACTGTTTTGTTTGTTTAAAACATATGCACAAAACTTAGAAATTTTGAATAAATGAATCGTGAATAAACTAAGTGAGTCTGGCTTCAGTATCTTTTAGATAGATCCAGACAGAGTTGAAGGCCCCCACCCCTCCCCCCGTGATTCATTCGTTTTAACCAATAACAAATTTTAAAATTTTATCCAGTAAGCTAATTTTATGAAATTTAAGAATATATAGCCAGGCAAGAAAACCTTTATTGACGGGTTTTTCAGGGAAACCTAAAACAATTAACTGTTACAATTGACCTTATAATACATAAATGGCGGCGATTTAAAGTGCATGTGAAGTGAAAAATTTTATTACTTCAATGGATACACCTTGCTAAATGAGGAATAAGGTGCCAAAATCATTCCTGGTTCTCGAGATATCAACATTTAAAAATTGCATCTGATGACGTCACGAGTGGTTCCGACAA
>JAOBAT010118357.1:0-13758 GCA_026413305.1 Hydrozoanthus tunicans
TTGAAGTTAATACTTCAACAAAAATAAGTTTCTGCATGCATGTCCGATTTTAAGTCTGAACTTTCAATAAATTTTCCGCCGCAAATAGTTATTGGCTTCGACGAATTGCCGCCAGATGTTGACGAAAGTGAACCACCAAACACGACATTGCACGTTTCTATGACTTTTAGATGTCAATAAGTGGTACTTCTTTTGGAACTTACTATTTTCTGTATTAATTTGAGTTTTTTCCTGGTCTGCATTTTGTAGTCCGCATTTTGTCGTCGGTCTGCATTTTGTTGTTTGCATTTTGCGACTTCCGCTTCCCTCACTGCCTAAATTTACATGGGCCACGGAACCTAGGGGGTGGGGGCGTGGCGGCACTGTTCCCCCCCCCCCCTTTATAATTTGGTTGGGGGGCCAAATCGACGAAAAATTAAGAACATTGAGGCTCGGAAAAATTTACTGGTTCTTTTTTTAAAAAAACGTGTACCGATATTCCAAGTTTGCCCTTTGAGTGGCCCATTGCACTGATATCATTTTCCCAACGTTTGAAACGGCCGTGAAGTAGCTATAGGCTAGCGCAAGGTTTTTCGGCTTTCCGTAACCAAATCCCCAGCTCTTCTAACCTGAAAAATTAAGAGGCCTGCTTCGGGATTATAATTTTGTTTGTCTCAGTTTAGCACACTGAATTTCTGATTCAGAATTTTGGCAAAATATATCACCAGAGAGTTTTATTCTATCGATTAGCCCAGTATCTGGCCCTTTCCTTTTTCATATGAATCGCTAGTGTTCTGCCCATTACGAGCGGGACTTAATGAACAAGGAAAAAAGTTGTTTTATCTTGACAAAAAACAGTGTCATCCTCCATAGATGTTGCTCGAAGAATAAAAAAAATGAGATTTTCACGTTCTGTTTTTCAAAGCCTAGGGTAGGGGGCCCACCGCTCTGAATGTATCTTGGACAGCGGACAAACTACGAAATAAATGACGTCATTGATCGAAACTTTCTTTCGAAACGAAGGTTAGTGCCTTATCGAGCTAACTTTTTATTCTATTATTCGGCAAGACTCCGCAAAAGACTCCGAAAGAACAGGTTAGTAGTTAGTGTGTTATGATAAGCTAGTCGAAAACCATGAGATTATTCGCAAGCATTTAAACAGTTGTTTTCTTATGTTGCAAACTAGATTTGAACAACAACATCGTTGAACGACACTATTCGCTCTAAACTACACATACACTTATTAGTGAGAAATAATGTAAAGACAACTAAGATAGTACATTATGGTCGAACTTCCTGTTTGGCTTCCATACACTGCCTGAAAATGTAAAGTCGGCCGCCATTACTGTATGCATAGTTAAGTATGGGTGAGAAAGGAAATTTTACCCGTGGCTAAATTTCCTTACTCACCCATACAGTACTTCATTATGCATACGAAGCTATTGATTTTCAACCCAAAATATCGGAGGTAAACCTCGCTTTACCAGCATCAAAATATTCTCGAAATCACTGTTAGGTTTAGGAGTAATTGTTAGGGTTTGGTAAGAATTATATCTTTGAATTCCCGAAACGAAAATGTGTAATCATGATGGCTATAAGAATAAAAAAAATTGGCTTTCGTGTTGAATGGGACCGCAGGTTAACGAAAAGACGCTTTTTTAAAGAATTTCTTTCTATTTATTTTGTAATTAAATGTTGTGTAAATTTTAGTAAAGATCTGTTGTCAATATAAAGTTGTTGTCAGTATAAAATTGTTGTTGGTATGAAAGTCATAATTTTCAATTTAGAAGAACTTAATGTGACTGCAAGGCATGATGAATTATTTGAAAACATTTAACTTGTTACTTATAAGTATTATCTTGCCTGCTAAGTTTTAAAACAAAGTTTTCGTTTTTCTGTATTATTAAATTAGGTCAGAGAATGGAGCTCATCTTTGTGAAAAGAAGGCAGAATACTGGACAGACAAATAAGAAGTGAGTCAACTCCTCACCTGTGAAATGCTTTCGGCTCTTAAACCGTGGCCACCCAGTGAAACCATTGCATGCAATGTTGCAGGAGTAGGATCAGTTTCTATAGCTGTGGCTACTGAACATGGTGCAACATTGCATGCAATGAAAACATTTAACTTGTTACCAGTGCAACATTGCATGCAATGTTGCAGGAGTACAATCGGTTTCTACTTCGTGCAACGTTGTGTGCAATGATTTCAAATGTGGTTACATGGTGATATTCTTCCACGGCTTATATTCTTCCTAGCAAAAAGATCATTCATTCAAGAAAGGCTGTCAACAAAAAGTACACCTCAAAAGCTCAACTTAATTCAATGGGTTTGCAGATGAAAAACCAGTTAGGTACAGTACTGTTAAGTTTAGTAAATTAAAAATCTTCTAAGCTATAGATTTAAAATGCCTATAATGTTAAGAACTTTTTTTATTAAATCATTTCACATATAGTTTAAAGCACTTCTGCAAAAATTTGGTCACATTGATTTTTTACAGTGGCTCAAATTCACAACCAAGATTTTGTGAGACTGGGTTGTAACATCATTTCTGACTTATAATTTTTATTGAGGAAAATTAGTTCTTTTCTAAACACAAAAGGGCAAAAGAACTGAGAACTGTTTTCATGAGAAATTGTAATCTACTTCTGAATTGAAACTCTGTGATTTATTCATGTCCATCTTGCTGAATCAGAGTGTGTTTTGATCTAGAGATGTCAGGGAATGACATCATAGGCAAGTCCCTCTAAAACGCAGTCATGAACCAACAAAACTGGACCAAATGTTTAAAAAAAATTGAGACTATGACTGATTTCAAAAATTATTTTCATAAACATCTTTATTAGTTTCTAAACACTTTTAATGGTTACAATTTAGATATTAACTGTTAGTATTATAACATAAGCATTTTAGAATGCCTATTACGCTAAACAATTATTAGTTTTGCTGCCTCAGTGGATAGTTGTTGCTAAATGAGGCATAGGCCTTTGATTTTAAAATTTTGTCAAAATCTTTTATAATTCTCAGGTTATTACCATTTAATGTTTTTTAGTGATGACGGATACTGCATATATACAGGGAAATTTTGATTTTTTTTAAACCTATCGCAAATCCAAAACTTGGATGGATTTATATGTAAGCTAGACTTGGACTGATGAATAATTATGTACCTTGAGGTTTTCATAGTACTTACTAACTTCATTGTCATTGTTCAATTTGTTGCATTGGCAGCAGATATAAAAAAATGAGAACAACAACAGAAAAATAGCCCTGGAGGGGCTATTTGTATCAATCATATCTCAGAAGTTAACATGGGCACACCCCTTTTTTATTCCATTTTTTTCAGTTTACTACATATAATGATTGACAAATGGGAAAAGTTGACAAAAATCTAGGTGTGGGTTCTACTTCAATGGAGTGACCTTAAAAGTTGTATGCTACCTAATATGTATGTAGTTATTTATTTATGTATGTATGTATGTTTATACCCGTATGCTAGGCAAAGAAGCAGAATGTAAACTTCGGGTGGAGGGGTGGGCGCTAGTGAGCGTTTTAGATCAATCATTCCATAATTTATATTAAAAAATATTTATAAAATGTAAGCAATCCAAATAACCTTTAGTAATCATGGCCAACTGGTTGTTCAAATCCGATTAACATAAATACCATGGTTACCGATGTAAGGTAATGTTAGTTAACAACTAATGGTAATTAACCCCGGGTTAACACTAACTGGGTTTTATGGAACCAGCCGGCCCATATCTAGATCTACAACTCTAGAGGTATTAGTAAAATAATTAAATGAAGGTTATGTAAATCTCATGTTTTTAAAAACAAAACAAAGAAAATAAGTAGTTAAACCAGGTGGAACTATGTTGGCTATTGAAAAGATGTTCTTTGTAAAAAATAAAAAATGAATACTGAATTATGTAACTTCTAGGGGCTGGTTGTTCAAAAGCCGATTAACTTTAAACCAGGATTTACTCTTAACAAAACCTATTGGTTGTCATGGTAACTAACCCTGGATTAGAGCTAATTGCCTTTTGAACAACTGGGCCCAGATGTCTAACAGAAACAATAACAGTTACAATAACAGTTACAACTGGTAATTTTTTGCAGAGTTTTATTTTCACCCTTTTTCTTTTTTTTTGTCAGGTTGAAAAGGCATAGGAAGGTCAACTGAAACTCTGGGAGGATCATCCTAGAGCCACTCTTGCACTAATAATCATACTAGACCAGTTATGCCACTGCTTTTTTAAGGTATTGCATTAGTTTTCATTAATAATTAATCGTCTTACATAGAGTTTATGTACTTTTTTAGTTTGCAATAACTCATATAAATTTCTTTTATTTTACCTAATTTTGGAGGTTGGTGTTAGGCGTTGAAGACCAAGACTTACATATAATATCTTACTTAAATTACCATGTAGGGAACACCCAAGATGAACACTCATGATGAATACTGCTTGAAGCTCTCAAAAATGGTAGGCATGAGGATCTGTGATTAATAGTGTGAATGTATAATAGAGAATATTCGTATAGTTGAACCTTCCAGTGCAAGAACAATGTAAGTGACTTTGTATGAAATGCTAAATTCTCCCAATGATTATGAAGAGCTAAAATGGGTAATGTCGGGTGAAATTACAACTCCATCAATAGTTACTTGCTTCATATTTTCCTACGACCCTTCAATTATACAAACTGTTGTTGTTTCATGTGTTATTGTATGTTATAATTACTAATTAATCAATTTCATTATTAAACGTGTCTTCATATTGATACTTTGAGTATCAATTTTGTTTTAAATGACTATTGTTTCTTTTTTCCTGTTCAGTCAATTAGTTATAAGAAATAAAAAATTTATAATCATAAATCAAGCAATTTTGTGTTGTCAAATTAAAATGCTACAGTTTTCCTTACATTTTGCCGGCAAATATCTTATTAAATGATAAACAAGGCTTATTAGAATTTTTTTTAATTGAATAGGATCTTTGAAATACACCATTCTCAAATACCTTTTGGCTTACATAATTGGCCTGAATGTGTTTGTCATTTTAGTTGTATAGTGGGTAGATCAAGATATACACCAGTGAAATAACAGAAGGCATAATATTGTTACTTTTGTTATTTCATTGGTTTATATTACTTGTTTTTATTATCTGCACTGCTTTACAACCCCACTGTATATAAGTTTTCTTATTTTCAATGTATGTCAAACATCGTATTAGTGTATTTTTCAAGAAGTGTAATCGTGATGGCTATAAAAATAAAAAGTTTTGGCTTTCATGTTGAATGAAACAGCTCAGGCTGTTAACAATAAGACACTTGTTCAAAGGTTTTCTAATTACTGTATGTATATGTAGTATCCTTGTCTGTAACGTTAACTAAACAATGGCATCTGATTAAACTGGATTATGTATATTACTTAACATGTCTGCCATTTCTACACATTCCTCTTGGCCAGGTAGGCTGGATTTTACCACAGGGATCCCCAACACTACATCCCTATCTAACCTTAAACGAGGTCAACGTTCATCACTAACTTAAATGTAAATGTTTAAAACAACAGTGTAATAATCTCACTTATCTAATAATATAAGTAATCAGTGTGTCTCTTTGGCTTTCAGTTTCTTGCTGAGTGCCGTAACTTTCCATTCTCTTGGTCGGCTCCTCCTTGAGGCAATGTCACATCTCCCCTCCCAGGAATTGAGTTTCTCTCATCTGGTGGGTTAAACTGTGGAGATGAATGCTCCTTTTCTTCCAGCCACAGTTCAGCTTCATACTGTTTTGGAGTGTCAATGCATGGAGGAACCTTTCTAAGGAACTTTGCATTCCGGGTCACTCATTTCCCGGTCTCCACCTGAACAAGGTCAAAAGTGTCACTCTCTTTCTGCTTCAGGATAACATACTTATCCTTGCTAAAGTAGGGGGTTAACTTTCCTTTGTTCATGTTGGCAACGAAAACAATATTACCGACTACCAAGCCATGAGGTTCAGCTCGTCTTTTCCTATCAGCATAGACACATAGTTGTTCTTGATAAAGTTTATATCTCTCCTCAGAGATGCTTCCTCCTGTATTGTCCAAAACCATAGGCAAATTGATTGTTATTTCTCTATCCAGCATCAGCCTTGCCAGTGTCATCTTGGTCTCTGCATGTGGTGTAGATCTGTAAACTTGTAAGATATTTGGTAGTACCTCCATCCATGCAAGACCATCAATCTCTGCTTCTCGAATGATGTTTTCCAAGTACCTGTGGAACCTTTCAACCTATCCATTCGCTTCGGGAAGTACGGTGATCCACGATTATGTTGTATTCCACTTACCTTTAGAAATTTTCAAACTCCTCTGACACAAACTGGGGGCTGTTGTCCGAAACTAATATCTTTGGGTTAAATCTTAGTCAGCACAGTGATTATCTTCTGTTTCGTAATGGTCTTCAAGATTGTTGCCTCTGGCCATTTACTTCTGTAGTCCACCAAAGTAAAAATGTATATCTGACCTGGGAAGGGACAGACCAGGTCCGGTGCACATCTTTCCCAACAATGGTCAGGTAATGGAGTCGGCTTGCATGATGTGTCTCGTCGTAACGGTTGTAAGTGTACACACATCTCACTGTTCCGACAAAACTCTTCTATATCTGAATCCATTCCTGTCCAGAACAGACTTGCAGGTAGACACTGCTAGCAAACGATCCCTTGATGAGCTTCATGTGCCAGCCTTACTGCCTTTGTTCTCAGCTTTGCAGGCACACAGATGCGACGATCACGCCACAGTAAAGCTTGAGCATAGATCAGTTCTTCCTTTACATATATCCATTGTCTTAAGCTTTCATCTGCGCAGTTCCATCCCTCCTTGACAACAATCATGACCCTTTGCAGTTCTTCATCTTCCTTTACAGCATCTTGAATCTCCACAATGGACAGCAGTGCATTGTCCTTTTTTACAAAGTGTACATGTTCTTCCACAAAATTGACTGTGGTTGATGGTACTGTAGTCGGTAGCCTAGATAAACCATCAGCAATGTTTCCTGTTCCAGGTTCATAGATAAGGGTAGAATCATAATCCTGTGCTCGTAAATCAATTCTCTCTAAGCGGATTGACTGTGTGGCTTTCATGAACATGCCCAACAGAGGCTTGTGATCTGTGGCTACTCTGATGTGACTGGAATAGTTGTATGCATGCATCTTTTGTAGCCCATACAGGACAGCCAGAGTTTTGCTCCATCTAAGCATATTTTTCAACATTGGTCAAACTATGAGATGCATATGCAAAAGGACGCAATTGGTTATTGATCTCTTGGAGAAGCACACAACCCAGTCCACAGGGACTGGCATCAACTACTAACTTGGTTTCTGCTTCCATTGAGTATCGAGCTAAACGGGGGGCTTTGCTTAGTAATTCCTTGATCTGTTCATAAACTACTGTCTCTGCTATTGTCCACTTCCAGGATACCCCTTTCTGCATTAGTTTTCTCAAGGGAGCAGGTATGTAATGCTGTTGAGAAATGAGCGTAGCTGAGCTTTATCTTGTGGCACAGGAGCCTCAACAATAGCTCTCACTTTCTCCGGGTCCACCCTTACTCCATCCCCAGCAATAATGTGCCCAAGAAATTTCAATTTGGGCACACCGATGACACACTTCTTTGCATTTAGCCACAGTCCGTGTGCTTGCAAGGTATCCAGTACTGCCTGAAGGTTTCTCCAGTGTTCTTCTGGAGTTGAGCCATACACAACAAGATCATCAAAATAGTTCAGCACACCAGCTAGACCTTCACAGACAATGATCATAACTCTTTGATATGCTTCTGGGGCTGAGGCCAATTTGAAAGGCAACCTTTTAAACTGATAGACCTTCCCAGCTGTCATGAACGAGGTTATTTCGCATGACTCTTCTGACAAATATACTTGCCAGTATGCCTTCCAATGTGGAAATAACTTTGCTCCACTAGGTTGGCGTAGCAAATCTTGGATTTGAGGTATCAGGTTCAATCTCTCTCATATGACTGCCTTGTTTGCTTCTCTGAGGTCTACACAGATTCTCAGCTCCCCATTTCCTTCGTATACAACATGTACCGGTGATTCCCATGAGGCTCCAGATGCCTCCTTGATCACATCTTCTTTTATCATTCTCTCAATTTCTTCTTTTAATCTTGATTCCAAGGGTGCAGGCACGGGTTGTTGTTGTTTGACTTTAGGGGACACTTCGTTGTTTAACTTTATCTCATATTCTTAGTCCTTAAATACTTCTTGCTCTTCCTTGAAATAATCTGCATACTCCTGTAAGATAAGCTCTTTCTGGTCGGCTTGCCTTTCTACAGCATGGATCTTAACTAGATTAAGTGCTTGAATAGCACTCCTTCTAAGTAATTGTGGGCCATCAAAATCAATTACAAACACTGGTTCCACTATCTCTTGGTTTTTTACATCTCAGTTTTGCATCAAGTGTTTCTAAACATTTGAGTTCTCTGCCTCCAAAATTCACTAAACTTGGTAGTTGATTGCCTTATGGGACAATTTATGTTCTCTTTAAACCACTGTTTAGGTACCAGAGTTCTAGCGCAACCAGTGTCTATCAGCATTTCTACCTGTTTACCGTTAATTTCAAGATCAATAGTAAATTCCCTTCCCCCTTTATTACTAGTGAAGCAAACATATTCAACATGGTACTCATCTGTATCCTGGCTTGTTTGTTCCACAGCTTTCACCGTGCTCTCCTTTTTCTTGGCACCAGATGATCTGCAGCATTTCGCAAAATGCCCAATTCTTTTGCATTTCCTGCACTCAGCATCTTTCTCTTGACATTTCGTATTATTTGCCAGGTGATCATCCCTTCCACATCGAAAACAGTTCTTTGTTTTAGCACTGGGGGCTGCAGGCATCTTCTTAATCTGATGAACAGTTGAACTCTCTATTGGACTTGACGTTCCCTCTCCTCCAATCAGTAAGGTATTTTTCTTGGCTAACCTATTTCCCTACCAAGTGTTTGAACTCTCTCCAATGTGAGAACATCCCCTTGCTGCAGTAGTTTTTCACGTAAATAGCCATCATTGCACTTCTTGATAACTTGACCCAAAATATTGTCCTCCACAGAGGCTCCAAAATCACACAATCAACACTCTCAGTTTTGCAATAAAAGAACCCAGAGACTCATTTTCTTTCTGTGCTCGCTTCCTAAACCTGTACCTTTCAGCCCACTTGTTCCTTTTTGGTTGAAAGTGTGCTGTCAATGCTGTTTTTACATCCTCAAATTTTTCTTTACTGCGAGGCAGTCCAGAAAGCAATCATTGCACCCCGGTCCCTGCTATATGCTATAAGGTTTCCCTTTGTACATTGTCTTCTTCTTTATTAAGTTTTGTACCAATCCTGTAGTTTTCAAAAGCTTCCACCCAGTTCTTCGATTCATTGGCTAAATTCGTGACTTCCAAGTTAAGTGGCAGTAAATTAAACTCTATCTTGGTTTGTTGTCCTCGTCGCCAAATGTAGTACTTATCATTGTTTGTAACGTTAAGTAAATGATGATATCAAGTTTTGAGTGATCAGAAAAAATTCTAAGTCACTGACGGGAATTAAAAACCTGCAACCCTCCGATTACTGGTCAGATGCTCTACCCACTGAGCTACAGAGACTCACATGGGGAGCTGAGTTACAGGATAAGTTCTTGTCTATTCCCCGCTGGACACACATCTTGCATCTTCTAGCTCAATATGCCCAATAGCCAACTCTGTATATTATCAAATGATTAGTATCGAAGTTTTGCAACTTGGTGTTGTATATATGAATGAAGGAAATCGCCTCTCAAGTTTTGAGTAGTCAGTGGGTAGAGCATCTGACTTGTAATCAGTGGGTTGCGGGTTTGATTCCCATCAGTGACTCAGAATTTTTTCTGATTACACACAACTTGAGAGGCGATTTCCTTCATTTTATTTATAAGTATTAACTTGCCTGTTAAGTTGTGAAACTAAGCTCTCTTATTTTTCTGTATTAATTAGGTCAGAGAATGGAGCTCATCTTTGTGAAAAAAAAGGCAAAATACTGGACAGACAAATAAGAAAGGAGTCAACTCCTCACCTGTGAAACACTTGTCGCTCTTAGATTCCATTTCAACTACCATTAAGCCATGGCCACAGTGCAACATAGCCTGCAACGTTGCACACAATGGGAGAATTGCACTGCGTAGCCACCTTTGAAATCATTGCATGCAACAATGCGCAAGATAGAAACTGATCCTAATCCAACAACATTGCATGCAACAGTTTCACTGAGTGGCTACACAAAGGGTTTCAGTTTCCCACAACTTTGTATGCAATGTTGCACCTTGTAGCAACAGCTTTACTTTCTTCGTAGTTCAAGGCTTCTGTGGTTTCATAGACATACCTTAGTTAGTAATAGTAATGTTAACTTATTCTTTTTTTCTATGTTGTCAATACTTTGTTACATTTGTTTCAATTTTTTACTAGCCTGTGTAGCAAGCGATTCTGTGATATGTTTTGTTCTGGTCTGACTAATTACAAATGCCAAGCAAAGCATCTTGAAAAATTTTTAAGTCATTGGAAGGAAAAGGCAAAAGCCCTAAAATACTTTTTAACGGTTCAGATTAAAACACCAGCTTCAAAGCAATTCCAATTTGGCAGAATCCAGCTGTGTTTTGAGACCGGTCTTGGATCAAATTACATAACACTTACAATTTGATTTGTAAACCACTTGAGTCTTGTTCAAACTCCTGTTCAATGATGCCAAACGGCAATCAAACTGATAGCCAAACAAGGAAAGGTTTCTTTGCCAAAATATTACAAAGTGATTTAAACTCAACACAGACATAAATTGAGCACAAAGAAGGGGGCTAAAATTGCTGAAATATGAACGGACCAATGAACCCTACAGAAAGAAACAAGAAAGAACATCAGTTAAACCTCAAAGAAAATAATGAAAACCAAGGAACTCTAAAACAAAACCTAAATCCATAGTGAAAGTTATCAACTGAGCAGCAGACGCCAAGCTCAAACACATTAATTTTTTGAAAAGGCTTGGCTAAAAGTTCTGAGAAAAACGTAGATTAAAAATTACACTTGAAGCATGAAAACTCAAACATGAAGGAATAAGACTTTTTTTGAAAAATTCATTTCAAGTTATATAAACAAGCGACTCAAATAACTATGGTCATCGCATTAAATCAGCCACATGTATTTTTCCACAAACCTCAACTGTTTCTTGTAGATGAAAAGATCAATAATAGACAAAATTATTTCCATCTCAAATTAGTTTGTTTCTCTGGCATATGAAATTATGAGTGAAAAATTTGCTAAGTAAGCGTACTAAGTTTGTTTTGATCCAGTGTGTGTGTTGAATTGGAGCGTGAAGTGTCAACGGGCAGTTTCGAAAGTTCAAAGGCATGTCTGCAAGCGTTTCCTTCTCCCCCCGCCCCCACCCCGTCCTTTCTTTTTTTTTTATCTCATCCAATTTTTGCCTGGCCAAAAGAGAAAATCACAACGGAAATGCTTGCTATGCATGTTATTCTTTTAATTAAATCACATATTTTGTATATACAGTATTTAGTTTTGAAAATTGTTTTTAAGGTATTAAGAATGAAGAAATGAAAGTACAGAGGTCCCTAAAAAAAGTGGCAAAAAGTGGACATAAGGATGTGTGTGCAATCCTAGCAAAAGAGATCATTCATTCAAGGAATGCTGTCAACAAGATGTATGCTTCAAAAGCTCAACTTAATTCAGTGGATATGCAGATGAAAAACCAGTTAGGTACTGTTTAGTTTAGTAAATTGAAAACCCAAAGGGTACAGTTCTACAGCTATAGACTGATTTATAATTCCTGTAATGCTAACAACTTTTTTTGTTAAAATGATTTCACATTTATTTAAAGCTCTTAGAACTGGAAAAATAATTTGGTTTATACATTGATTTTTTTATAGTATGTGGCTCAAACTAGCAAAATTTTCAGACAGCTTGGTTCACAACCGCAATTTTTGGGGATTGAGTTGTAATATCATTCACTATGAAAGCAAAACCCCATGAAAATCCTGTGAAATTTTTCATGGGTAATTCATTGACAATTCATCAGAAAATCACAGGTTTTTCATGGTAAAATTCATGGTATTTTTCGTGGGTTTGTATCATGAAAAATACCATGAAAATCCTGTGAACTTTTGCCATTTTCATGAGCCTTGAAATACTTCTCATGTTGAATGAGAGCCATGAAATTACCACGAAAATTATAATTTATTGGGTTCTCATGTTATCTATTTCATGAGTTTTTCAGTGGTTGGAAAAAATCATGACCCATGAATATCCTGTGACTCTGTAAAAGTTCATTGACCATGAAAATTTTAATGCTATTATCATGGCATTTCCAAGTTTTTTTAATACCCATGAAATCTAAGAAAGTATGGGTTTTTCATGGGGTAGTAAGAACACTCACAACCTCCATGAAAACCCCATGAAATCTCAATTATTAAACTGAAATGTATAAAAGTCAAGTTTTTCATGGGATGGTTTAAAGCACACAAACCTCATGAAAAATACATAGCGAGGAATTTCATGGCCCATGAATAAAATGGTTGTCCTCTTTCATGGGAAATTCATGGGCCACAAAAGCCCATGCTTGGGTCATGATAAAAAATTTTTAATTTTCATGGGGAACTCATCATCTTAGATAGAGCCATGAAAATTTATTTCTCTGTTTTCATTGGCCATGAAAATGCTTTTCATGGGATATTCACTGAAAATTCGTAGGATTTTCAGATAACGGGAGTTCATAGTGATTCCTAACTTGTATTATATTTACATTAAGTTATATTAAGAAAGTTCTTTTCTAAACACAAAGGGTCAAAAGAACTGAGATCTGTATTCATTAGGAATTGAAATCTACTTCTGAATCAAAAATCTCTGATTCATTCATGTCAATCTTACTGAGTGTGTTTTAATCTAGAGATGTCCAGGAAAGTTGTCATAGCCCAGTCCCCCTAAGAACATGTCACAAACCAAAAAACTGGGCCAAATGTGATTAAAAAAAATCGAGGCTATGACCAATTTCAAAAACTCTTTTCTAAAACGTCCTTAGTTTCCTAACACTTTCAGTGGTTACAAATATTTGTTAATATTACAATGCTTTAAAGTACCTATGACATGAAGTATTTGCTACCTCAGTTGATAGACCTTTCTAAATGAGGCATAGTCACAGAACCAAAAGTTTGATCACTCATAATATGATTTACAAGCATTTGCAAGTTTTAAAGTCATGTATTAAGGTAATTCCCCTGTTATGCATTGTGCATCTTTACTTTTTCTATTCTAGTGAATGTTTACCTTTCAAAGACATATCAGAAAAAAATAATGCAAAGTAGTTTTTTTCATAATATAATGGGGCTTTTTTTTAACTTGTAAACAATTATGGGTATTCCACAATTTTTTTTCGTCAATCAGTCAAATTTCAACAGGACTCTCTGAAGAGGAAAAAAAAGAAAAACTCTGAGTGTTGCAAGTGTGGAAAAATATAAAAAACAGAGACAATAATACACTGTTTTTTTAGGTATTGGAAACATAGTAACAACAAAATCACACAAAAATGCCTTCTTACAGAAAATGTTTTTGCTGAAAATTAAAAGTTGTATGCTACCTAATATGTATGTATGTATATATTTATGAACTTATGTACGTATGTATGTTTATACCTGTTGTTATGTATCCCGGTTGAAAAATAAGCAATAAAGAGAGAAACGACTCTGAACACAACAAAACTAAACTGTAATCGCCATCTTGCAATTGCACGTG
>JAOBAT010118390.1:0-13753 GCA_026413305.1 Hydrozoanthus tunicans
AAACGTATCAAGGGTGGCCGAGTGCCTTATGCTGTCTGGCAGCTGGTTCCAGAGTGTAGGGGCTGAGATGGAGAAGGATCTTGCACCATAGGTTTTAAGGTTAAATTTTGGAGTTAACAAAAGTTTCTTTGTGGAGGAACGGAGGTTTCGCAGTTGGACGTAGGGTTGCAGAAGATCTTTAATAAAATGGTGGTTTTGCATGATCTATGAACAATCACTTGTCAAAAGTGTCTAGAGATTATTTTAAGACCAATCAGGAATAGTGTGTAGAAACGTATAAGAAGGAGGTAGTCAGGAGTTGAGTCGAATAAGAAGAGCGGAGAACTGCAAGAGAGCAGAGAGAGAGAGCTTTACTTGAATTCGTTGTCGCTTCTTTGGGTGTCAAAAAATAAGGCAATAATATATACAACACTAAACAAAAATATGAAAAAAATCTCGTAACAATTTGCCATTCTGTTTTTCTTGGTTCAATTATTCAAAGTTTGAAAAAAATAAAGGCAATAAAGGCAAAAAATAAGGCAATAATATACAACACATAACAAAAACCTGAAAAAAATCTCGTAATAATTTGCCATTCTGTTTTTCTTGGGTCAATTATTCAAAGTTTGATTGAACGTTTGATGGTAAAAGTTTTAATTATTAGATGAATGATCATTAGATGATTGAGGTCAGTAGTAATATTAATTAATTGATTAGATGATTGGTTGATTGATTAATTAATTAGATGATTGATGATTATTTGATTGATGTTTACAGGATTGAATATAAGATGATTGATGACTAGATGATTGTAGTAACTGATTGATTAGATGATTAATTAATTCTACCATAAGCTTTTGGTTATCAAGGTATCTTTGAGAAACTCAGCCCTAGGCTGCCCTGGACGTCCCAGCGCGGAAGACTGGGGCCGACTTATAAAAGCTCCTGCTCCCAAAGTAAAAGGTAACGATGCGTTTTCTGATGTCTCCGAACGCAGAAACAGTTTAAGGTTTTGCTGCGTTTCATTTGTTGCTGTATCAGTGGGCGCGAGGTAAAATCGGTTTAAAAACGATGTGGCCGGATGAAATCTTTTGCTCCTTTTTCATCAATTAACAAGGTGAGAACAAATAGTTTTCAAAAACGCGTTAGTGTAGTCGCAGCCCAACTGCTGCTTTATTCACACTTATTACAAGTTTAATAACTACGTACTGTTTTTTCATAATTTCAATACACTATATACAATGAAAACATACTTGCGAACACTCTGGCACTTCGAGCCTTCGGCGCTCGTTGCACCCCCTCCCTCCCTCCCTCCCCTCCCCCCACTCAAATATTGTTTTTTTTATTCTGTAGGTCAGTTGTTCAGAATCTTTTGAAATTTAAAACATTCGATCAAAGTAAAACTTAATTGAAAACGATCAGCCTCTTCTTTATGATTTGGAGTATCATATGATAAATAAATTATCGTCGCCGTGAGATGACGTTTCGAGCGTTAGCTTTTCCTATTATCTCACGGAGACCATCATTTATTTACCACATAATACTACAAGTTTATATCCACTCGCCGACGCACTCAAAGGTTTTTTCAAAAACTATACATACCATAAGTTTGATCTTCTTTAAGATGTTCCTTTGCGCTGGCCAATCTGAAGCAGCTTCAGCAGAAACTGTCAAAGTTTTGGTATCCTGTGTCCGTATCGATCTATGTCCTTTGGTTAACATAACGAGCACGTTCATTTTTGAAGGTTTTCACAAAATGAAATTTTCCCTGCTCAGACTGAAAGTTATTCCCGCTGCTGCTAAAAACTAGGCAGAAGAAGCAGCTAAACCAGACTTTGTTGACACTTAGAGCGGACATCTGTACGTCTGCTAAGGAACAAATGGTATTCAGAAAAGTTTCGGTAACTCGATTCTTTTATTATATGCATGCATGAGTTCATATGGCTGTGTAAACAATCTTGATATGTAAATTTTTAAAGTATTCAAACGTAAATGCAATTTTAAAATGATTTATCATCCTGGGAAGGTGCTATACGTTAACTGTTTGGAGCTTCTCGGTCGCGCGGATTTCTCCTTAAAATGGGAATTTCTTTGCAAAGGTTGTAAAATTTGATCAGAAAGCAAGCGAGTTAAGGGCGGGAAGGAGTGAAAATCTGTGTCCGGCATTTGGTTTCGAAACTCGACTCAGATGACCTTCCATTACTGCTGTCTGTGACTGCGAGCGGGGAGATGAGTTTGAAGGCTTAGAATGGACGAAAATTCAGGAAGACGGCCTAACAGAAATGAATATAATTGTAAAGGCAAAAAGTGCAGGAAGACATGAAATGCAGCCGAGTTTCACCTAGAGAATAACAGTCAGATACACGAAAACGGCGAAGAAAGCGATTGCGATAGCTGGCGCGTCTCGTTCAACACAGTTAGTAAAAATGCCAGTTTCTTGTGAACACTCGCACTTGAGTCCAGAGACAAAGAAAAAAATACAAAAAGGTTTCCAGGCTGGGGATTTAATTGTGTTTGAACTATTGCTTTATGACATTTCTGGCAATCCGCTACCACATACTTACAAAGTCCCAAGAGTAGAAGTTCAAGGAGAGCTGACATGATGGCGAAGTATGAACAATTCCGCATATGGTACGAGAAGCGAAGACAAAGAATGCAAAGTATACAAAGTAAATGACGGCATACACTCCAATCGTTATCATTTAAAATTTGTCCCTATCTTTGCAGGAAAGCGGACGCTAGCTTTGAGAATCGGAGAAAAATCTGGTAAAGTAGCTTTTGTCGTTTCTCCGGTTAAACCGCATCACTTTTCCGATACTATTGTCCACTCAGACGAGACGCCTTGTCTGTTACGACGTCAATGGCAACAGCGCTCGGCGGCAGAGCAGTTCATCTTTGCCAGAGCTTGGCAAAAAGTAGTTTTAACAATGGAGGACAAGTACAACAATAAAGTAACGGCAGGGTCTATCGATACTCGCTTGCTCTTGGTGAAGATAAGGAGAACATGCGGTGCAGACTCTCGGGAAAATCAAATGGATCAGGAATTTGAGAAGGAAGAGTGGAAGGTAGATAGTTCAGGGAACGCTTTATTTGTATATCGTATTCTTCTACCAGGAAAATACACAGTTAGCATGTCTGTTGACACAGATAGACTCTCTGAAGCAGCAAATCACACAGAACCAGTGCAGTTTGAGGTGGTTGTCAAAGAGCCCGGTCTATCCTTAACAGATTGTTACTACGGTGATGAACCTGTCTTTGCAAAGGGTAAAACCTCTTTGACGATAAGTCGAGAAGCACTTCAAGTTGAAGAAACTCCTGAAGCAAAATTAAAGAACAAGATACAGGATAACTTGCGATTAAAATGTAAAGGTAAAGAACTAAAGATTGATGTCAAAGACATTTCGAAAATTGATGTAAGCGATATTGGGGTCGTCGGAGAGACAGAAATTCAAGCTGAATTTGGTGGGAAAATTATTGCTAAGCTCTCACTAAACGTTGTCGGTGTTGAAGATTTCTCAGGCCTGCGTTCTCCAAAAGTGCCTAATAAAAATGGTCGTGGGACGCATTTTGCTCTTTGGTGTAAAGGGTTAGAGAAAGACGATGTTACGGGACCAGATGACAGTCACATCGACGGCATCAATCGCGTCTGTACTGATTTCTTACTTGCAGTCCAAAGGCGAGAACAAAAGGAAATACTCCTTCAACCAGCTGATATAACATTGGTGGAGAACAACAGCTCTGTACAAATCGACTTGTTTAGGCTGCAAAATGATGAGCCAACTGCGATAGAAGTCCGTAAACACGTGAAAATGATCTGTAATGGCCAGTACTATCGCAAACAGGCAAGACATTTCGACGACGAGCGTAGAAAGTGGCGGGAAAGAGCTATAGAATCACATAAGCAAGAACAATTTAAGAAAGCTGCCTTCTCAAGAAAAATCAAAGAAACATACGGACTACTGAAGTTTCAAGCCGATGAACAAGCATGCACCTCAATTTTTGATTTCCATAACTACAAGCGTGACCAAAATGTAATTGATCTCCACGGCCTCTACGTTGCAAACGAGGATGAAATCGCGGAATATCGAAAACAGCTCAAAAATGATACTCGATACCGCAAAAAAAACATTGCCAAGCTTATCCAAACAAAGCGCGACAACGATAACGAAGCGATTCGAAAGCTTGACACTCGACTGAGAGAATTTAATCCAGAAAAAGCTCGACAGAAGTCGTGCACGTGGCTTGAGATTATTGTTGGTGCCGGACATCATTCGAAACAGAAGCGCCAACGAATACGACCGGCAGTTGAAAAGTATCTGCGAGAGTTAAAAGGAAAGGAAGATGGATTGAAAGTAAAACGGAACCACATAATCGCGGACAAAGGTAAACATTATATTTGACTATCAAAACTGTGAGAACGGAATACAGAGTGTCACGTGGGTTTTTTTTTTGGGTGGGGGGACGACGAAATTACAACTAAATCGCTATCTTACAAATGAGGTTGAAAACCTCAGTAGGTGATGATTTGATTCGGGTTTTGATATATGAGACATGCACTCGTGAGGGGTTTTTCCCGTCGAAGTTTAAGCACAGGCTAAGTATGCTCTAAACAACTTTAAGCAACACTTAAAAATATCAACGATTCTTGTATTTAATCGTTTCTTTTCGTTTAAAGGTTCACTGCTGGTTACATTCGAGGACTACAATGGACCACAGCCGTGTGTAGCCGACTTTTATTGTACAAAGTGCAAGAGAAGATGGACTAATTTCCCTGCATGGTTGGAAGTTCGTCAGCGCTGTAAGAA
This sequence comes from Hydrozoanthus tunicans, assembly GCA_026413305.1. NCBI lineage: Eukaryota > Metazoa > Cnidaria > Anthozoa > Zoantharia > Hydrozoanthidae > Hydrozoanthus > Hydrozoanthus tunicans. Next base: position 4,785 of record JAOBAT010118390.1, read on the forward strand.
ACATCACGAAGAACGATGCCGACCTTTCAAACATCGACCAACTGACTCCAACGCCGCCGCACGTTACAACCGATCTTTGACTCGTGGAGAGAGAAAACAATTGCACATGAGTTCATGTGAGAAGTGTATTAATTCAGGCAGTTACTGTTTTTAAACGTTTTGATACACTCTCAGGTGTTTTTTTTAAGAACCAGTAACTTTTCGCTAAGGTTGGGCTCTTCTTAAATTTCACCCTTAAATTGTGTTTGAACTCGGTTCTTGTTTCCTGACGTTTCCAATTGTAAAGAGCGGTTAGAATTGTTGTCATGAACTTACACGTACATCATAATCAGTGTATTCAAGGATTTAATAGAATTCTTAAAATTGTTTGATTGAAGTTTCAGTCTGGCAAATTAAATGTCCTTAGCTTGTTTTTAATTTGTGTGCAGTTTGAGCCTGAATGTTCGTATGAAGTTAGTGCCTGCCTTTGTTACTTCTAAATTAGATAGTAGCAACGTACTACTCTATGGCCTTCCTTCAGCTCAAATTGAAAAACTACAGAGAACATGATTCAGAAGCTTGCTTAGTAACAAGGAAAAACAAGTTTGATCATATATTTCCTGTTCTTCAGGATTTACATTGGTTAACTGTTAGAAATGACATTTTTAAAAAGCTCTGAGGGGTCTAGCCCCTGGTTATCTTTCTGAACTTCTCACTCCCTATGAGCCGTCTCAAAGAGCCGAGGGTGCAAAGGATAGAGTTTGAAGTAATAAGAACTGGTTTGATATCCTTTTGGGTCCAAGAGGAGTTATTCATTGACTAGGTAGAGAGAGGCCAGTAGAGAGAGACAAATATTAAAATGGAGAAAGCTAGTACGTTTCTTGAATGAAAAATGAGTGGCTTGCTAGTGTGTGGAATTGAGGTGATAATGGTGTTTGGGTGGGATGGGTAGCCGGGGAAGAGGTTTGCTAATTAAAACGTTTATTATGGTCCTGGAGCTTATACATTGCACGTCGTTTGTCTTTCGATGTGTGTAAAAGTGTCGGCCGTCTGTCTTGTTGCTTCCCTGGCAATGGAACTGTCTTTTGGCATCAGAGTTCAATTACAGTAGTTAACATGCCATGAAGAAGTGCACTCAACCAATAACAAGTTGCAGGCCTAGTGTAGTCCAGTTTAGGGGTTCGTCATTCCCTCTATCAGCTCGCTCCGGGGAACTAAACCACGCCTTTCCCCCCTAAAATAGCTCAGTCCCAAACTACAGCAAAGAGTTGAGAATAATAGAGGCCAGAGTTGAACGTTTGTTCATCAATCAATGAAAGCAACTTAGAGCCTGCTAGGAGTAAGGATGATAAACTGATTGTGTTTAATACCTCGTGTACTTAACTCTCAGTTTCTGGTCTGACCTGACCCTTCCACTTCCAATCTCCCTCCCCTTCTTTCTCTCTTCAGTTTTCTTCTTCTCCCCTTTCTCCCTCCATTCCCGCTTTCTCTCTCCCTCCTCATCTTCCTACCCCTTTCCCCCTTTCTCCCTCCCTTTCTCCCTCCTTTCCCCCCTCTCTCCCACCCTTTCAACCCTTTCTTCTTTCCTTCCCTCTTTCTCTCTCCGTCTTCATTTTCCTATATCCCTCCCCCCTTTCTCCCTCTCTTTTCCCCCTTTCTCCCTCCTTTTCCTTCTTTCTTCTCCTTTTTCCCCTTTCTCCCTCCCTTCCCCCTTTCTCTCTCCCTCCCCCACTCCTTTCCCCACCCCCTCCTTTCTTCGACTTTCCTTGCCTCATAGAATATGAAGCAGCAATGGCGTACAAACTTTCGAACAGTACATTATAATAACGTGTACCTATATACTAACAAGAACTGCAAAGTTTTTGAAACAATAAACATGGATAAAAAAAGTATTTATGTCCACTATCAACGACTTAGCTGGAACATGCGCCTTTTTGCAAGTACCTAACCAGGGGCGTAGGTAGCCATGCAATAAGCAACAGTATCGAAAATGTCCCGGCCACATTTTACCGACATGCAGTGCACGCGTACGTTATTTTTGCAAAAAGTTTGTAAACCAGGGCTTATGCTTAATAGGCAGCGACGCTCCTGTTAGGTCAAACAAGTGTTAAATGGCCCCCAAAGCAATGTAGTTTCCAGCTTAGAGCGAGAAAGGATTCGCATGTCAGAGCCTAAAACTATAATTAAACCGACCGACACAGTGATCAAACCAACTCTGTTTTATGGCAGTGAGGTGTGGATTGTTAATTGCAAAAGAAATGACGCAGACGATATCAAATAGAATTGGTTCATACAGAATTGAACAAGATGTAGTTGCTTGGCTTGGCTCGGCGGAACATCCAAAACAGCAGTCGACAACGCCTGCGCATGCAGTCGTGCAGAGCAGAGTTTGGGCGACTTTCTCTGTATCGCGTGACGGTTTAGCAAATCAGCAATTGCGCTGGCAAGCCAGGTGTATTCCGAGAGTATGAAAACCAATAATTATGATACAGGTAAGGCGCCAGTCTTTCGTGCAGGAGGTACGGGTTCGATTCCCGGTGCCGGACCTTCACTCAGGGTCTTAAAATAACTGAGGAGAAGGTGCTGCCTTTGCTCTAACATCTGCAAACGGTTAGACCTTCGCTTCTTCTCGGATAAGGACGTTAAACCGTAGGACTCGGAGCCCAGTAATTGGGTTGTAACACCTGTTGAGTCCTCCGACTACCTAAGAGTAGTGAAGCTGAATAAATAAAAAGATACAGATACTCATCGATCCGAACAATATCAGTGCACAAGTTCCGGCTATAGAAAGTTTGTAGAAGGTTTCTGTACGATGTTTTAATTTGAAACAGCGCCTTAAAGATACCCGGCAAAATGTAGCAGTGGCTAAGTGACGATGATACTTCTTGTGTTAATTGAATATTTAAGGCAAAACGAGAGTATAAAGATTGCTAAAAGAAATTGCTAACAATATAAACATAGAACTAACTTTACAATTTTAAAAGTTTTTAACCACTCCTTATAGAAATGGAAAGTTTTTAACCACTCCTTATAGAAATGGAAAAGAGGAGGGTGAAACCAAAAGATCGAGTATGCTAAACCAGCAAATTGGAGACTATAAAGATGAGGCACAGTTCCTTATTTCGAAGCCCATCATACTCGGCACCAATGGGCTACGAGAAACTTTATTCGTGGAAATTAAGTCAAAAGATGAACTTCGATATCAACACAATATCTCAAGATATGCTATTTTCGAGCTAATCAACCCAGCGAGAAAAAAGCATGAAAGAAATAGCGAAAGTCATATAGGATCTTTCTGCCCTGGTAACATGAAGAATTAAAAATGCTTAACGATGCATTTAGTGCATTTTTCAAAATTATTGAAAGAATGCTATTGAACCAACATATACCCTGATATACTACAAGGCCCTGAAAAAAACTTCATGTCTTTTTTTGAGATCTGAATCGAAACTGATGTTTGTTAAGCGTGTCAATATCTACCTCTTAACTCTCCTTCTGGAATATTTGCCTTCTTTTAGACACGGGATGAGAGATTATTATTGTTACACAGATTACTGCCTTTGTAACATATAACCAAAATTCACATTCTTAGTCGAACCAGCAATAGTGCTATAGATCCCAAGAGGATGGAAATATTATAAGTACAGATATTGACAAAGTTACCATGGGTCATAGAGCGTATGAATTTTGTTTTTAGAGAAACTATTATATTGCTTCGAAGCCGGAACATAATGGTGACATGTTTGATTGATTTCCCATATTAGAAAGCAAACAGCACGGGAGTTCTAGGAATACAAAGGGCTATAAATAGAGCATTATTCATGACAAGAGAATAATAAAGCGTGCACAAAAGGAGAAAAGCACCACTTTGCTTCTTGTTTCCGACGCGGCGCAGTTGAGTAAAGTAGTGATCGCCGGTTTTCGGATAGGTTTCATCGCTCAGAATGTTTTCTGACCAACTCTTTGTTTTGCTGTTGCTTTGCACAGTTTTGATAGACAGCTCGTCTGGGTCAACAGCTGAAAATGCCGAAGCGGAGAAACTTGATGAAGCGGTAGTTGAAGGGCTGGGTGAGTGTATCTATACTGAACCGTCCGCGACACTGAACGGCACAACTTGTGTTGCGCTTTCTCGCTGAGTTACCTATACACTAGTTCATGCGGTTAGACACCTAAATTCATGCACGTTAAAAAAGACGGGATTGAGTTTTCCTTTTTTGTTTTACAGAAGTAGGAAGATTTAGTTTTGTTATTAAATTTTGTAGACGTCTGTTCCCGTTAGTATTGTGCGCAGATCTCAAGTTGACGCGGGTGATACAGTTCTGAACTCAAAGATTGTGAATATCAGAAACAACTTTAAAAAACTTAGAAGATACTAGGAAACTGTCAGCGGCTGAAAATGGCTTTAATCTCTGGGTAGGTCAAAGTTTTGTTTTCATCAGTCGAATGATTTGCAAAACGTAACAACTGCGTTCAGCTTTGAAGTATTGCCTGTTTGGCGCGGCTAGTGACCCAAAACATTGAAAGATATACAAGCTGAAATGAATTCTTAATCACGAGAGTGATAAGAGGGAGCCAGTATGCTTGACTACCGTGTTGAATGATGATATATGGGTTGTCTGCCAGGGTTAAGTCAAAACTTGGAATGGTAAATGCCAAGATAATAACTGGGTGTTCATACACGTCAGTACAACAAGTTTATCGATTCCAGACCTGTGCCTGAAAAAGAGGGCGTGCTGTAAGTTGGTTTAGCCTAAAATGATATATTTTTCACTTGTTTATGAACTTAGCGTGTGACCCTCTTCACTACGCTTGACGTGTCGTAACTTTGATTTTATATGAATCGTTTACTAATATATTACTGGAAGATAAAAACTTGACAAAAACACATGTGTTAATTCATTGTAATGTTTTTATTTTCTGCCTTTCGCTTTTAGGATAAGTTTGTTGGTAATAAATCTTAATTTCTATAAATACCGAGCTTGCTGAACAATCAGAAACAAGTTAATCCTTGCCGGATCAGTGTCAGTGGCACTAAAATCTTCGGTTCCACAATAACACTAACAAAATTTGGAGAGTGTACGTTTTTTGTATAGGCTCTGTTGTACAATCTTGTTAATCTTTTGTCGATAAAATATTGACTTTTCACTTATCCCGGGGCGGAAACAAACCTATTATACTCCATTTTCCATGTCAGTAGAACAATACCACTCCGGTACTTAAGATATGCCCTGGCACAACAAGAACACTTATTGTTCAGCATAACAAGAGATGTGACTTCAGCTTTGTTTAACGTCCTGTCACTCGCCGCAGGAACAATATTGTTTTTAGGACATTAGCGACAGGATTCTACAACCCGGAAAAAGCTATTTCCAGGAACGAGCTTTCTTGTGTCAATGTGTAGTACAAGCAGTCACAAGCAGCAAGGAAACGATGAACTTAAGATGCGTAATTGCAAATGAAGTTTTAAACCAGGCCCGTAGGGAGGGAGGGAGGAGGGGATGCGATGGGTTGCAACTCTAACAAGCGGCGAGGCCCACTTTTTTGTTGACCAACTATTTGAAAAACTCAAAATAATATTCTCTATGTTTTTCTTAATTGATTTTGAAGTTAAAAAAAGTATGAATGATACTTTGGGTTTTAAGGTTGGTTTTGTCTGCCTGTTTTGCACATCAATCTCAGATAACCTAAATTTAAAAATGTTCTGGGGGAAAATGCCCCTGGACCCCCTAGAGTCCTGCACATTCGGCGTTCGTTTCGTTTGTCTCCTCTTCGATGGCACCCTCCCGCAAAAAATCGTGCCCACGGGCCTGTAAACCACGAACAAATGCAGCCAGTTTTCAACATCTAGTTTCTCCTAACATACCTCTTACACGAACACATATTTGGTAACGAGAAAATGGGAATAGATCAAAGCAACTCGAGAGGGTTCTCCATTGCTGGTTAGGTGAATATTTCGGGTCCTTCTTGGGAGAAGTTGAACTAATACAAGAAATACTACAAGTTACGTGTTTGCGGCTGAAAGAGTTAAACAAACCATGGTACAGGGATGAGAGTCGTTGAACATTTAGTTACTATGGAAGAGAAATTTATAGAAATAGAATACACTTGATTTCAACGTATAACGTTGAAATCAAATGTCAACGTAAAAAGTCAAATTAATGCGGTAGTTGTATTCTTCAGGAGACCTCGGAGAGACAGAGTTAAGCCAAGAGGATTCTCTTGAGAAGAAGTGGCTTTGGCGTCCGTTGGTAAGTTACAGGGTGTCGGTCGGGGAAGCATGCGTACGTCTGTCGGGTAAGGGGTGTGGTGTAAGTCTTTGGAGTACAGGCTGGGGAAAGAAGTCTCTGGGGTACGGAGAGGGGAAAGAAGTCTCTGGGGTACGGGGTGGGGAAAAAAGTCTCCGGGGTAATGGTTGGGGAAAGAAGCCTCTGTGGTACGGGATGGGGAAAGAAGTATTATCGCACCGAAGCTTGTTTATTGACAGCAAGCAATCCCCCCCCCCCCCTTCCTCCTTTTTCTCCGCTATTTCTATCGATTCGTCGAGAAAAAGCTTTTTTTTAAAAAGTCAGCGCACAAAGAACTTGTAGCCTACCCTGACCGACTACCTAATGAATAGAGCGAAGCTACAGTGAAGCTTATTCTCAGATATGTTATTACCTATCTTACTTAGATCACAGTTTCTATCAAGCTTGAATGGAACCCCCTCTTTGTTCGCAAGCCCAAACCAGCAGTTTTCACCTGCAGAGTGAGGCGCGGAACCACACTGGCCACAATCCTACAGCTGGCAGCTGACAAAGACAAGTGTTACGCATTCAGTGCCCAATATTTTGCCCAGCCACTTGGTTTTTTTGTGACCTCCATCTGTGGTATCACACAGAACCAGGAGCTGAATTATTCCTGGATGATCTACGAAAGTCCTGGAAAACTTACTCCGGTTGGGATCAGCAATTTCAAGCCAAAAGACGGCTCAACTACCATCTTTCATTATCAGTTTGTCAAGAGTCACTCTTAGAGCTTTCAAGTGTTGTAAACGGTTTTACAGTGACTAAGAAAAGACAATATTTTAGGCCAGCCTACTAAATAAGGCTAAATAATGAGTGCTCTCGAACAGTTTTCCTCTATGTTAAATAAACTTGCTGTCTGCTGAACTCTCGTGTTTTGGATTTCTTGTTTTATCAAGGCAATCTCAGATTTCGAAACATTTTCAAAACTGGTTGCTTTGTTTTATTACATGAAATACATGTAATGTTTTCCTTATATGGTCAAAGCATGTATGTGAGATAATATACAGTGAGTAAGAAAAAAGTCAAATCGCCTAAAATTTAATATCCCGTTGTTTGTTTATAGTAAGTTGATTCAGAGACGGAAGTTGCAAGCTAGGACAAATAATGCTGTTGCTATTCATAGCCTTTTCTTGACTCTTCTTGTTTTCGCTTTGGAACTGTGGCAAACATTTCCATACAAAGAGGTTAGATGATTGTTCAGTTTAGCCAATAAGAAAGAAAGAAAAATATTAACATCATTTTAACTTCAACCAGCAATAAACGTTAGTATTAAATATCAAGGGTTTTAAGGGCCCCATTTATATTGGAGAGCAATCTCTGTTGTTAGCCCTGCTGTTAACGGCGAACACTGCAAATAAATCAATAAATAATTAAATAAATATTAACTGAGCAAGATTCCTTACTATGGCTGGCTATGCTCCTATAAGGTGTCATGCTTGTTACATTTCTCTCTAGCAATGTTTGGAAACACAAAACCGAATAGTTTTGCCTTTTTACAAGAATCCGCCAAGAGAACAAGCCTTGGCCTGTTTATCACTTTTTCCTGTTACCAGAATAGTTCAATCAGGTAATTAAAAACTAACCAGACAACTATATGGTCAAACAAAAGGATGTTAGCTTTGGCGACAGACAGGCACACTCTTTAGAAGAGCCCCATCGATATTGTTTCCTTGATGTTTTTTAACACGCAAACAGCCGATATCAAAATGCTGGAAAACTTTTTTCAAAAACTGAAATGGCAATGTATAAAGATAGTGTATGGGGTGTAAAATTGGGAAAAGGCAATGTAGGAAGATAGCATGTGGGATGTGAAATGGGGAAAAGGCAACGTAGGAAGATAGTTTGTGGGGTGTGAAATGGGGAAAAGGCAATGTAGGAAGATAGTTTGTGGGGTGTGAAATGGGGAAAAGACAATGTAAGAAGATAGTATGTGGGACGTGAAATGGGGAAAAGACAATGTAGGAAGATAGTATGTGGGGTGTGAAATGGGGAAAGGGCAATGTAGGAAGACAGTTTGTTGGGAGTGAAATGGGGAAAAGGCAATGTAGGAAGACAGTTTGTTGGGTATGAAATGGGGAAAAAACAATGTTGGAAGATAGTATGTAGTGTGTGAAATGGGAAAAGGCAATGTAGGAAAATGGTATGTGGGGTATGAAATGGGGAAAAGGCAATGTAGGAATATAGTATGTGGGGTATGAAATGGGGAAAAGGTAATGAAGGAAGATAGTATGTGGGGTATGAAATGGGGAAAAGACAATGTAGAAAGATAGTGTGTGGGGTGTAAAATTGGGAAAAGGCAATGAAGGAAGATAGTATGTGGGATGTGAAATGGGAAAAAGGCATTGTAGGAAGATAGTATGTGGGATGTGATATGGGAAAAGGCAATGTAGGAACATAGTAGGTGGGGTATGAAATGGGGAAAAGGCAATGTAGGAGGATAGTTTGTTTGGTGTGAAATGGGGAAAGACAATGTAGGAAGATACTATGTTGGGTATGAAATGGGGAAAAGGCAATGTAGTAAGATAGTATGTGGGGTGTGATATGGGAAAAGGCAATGTAGGAACATAGTATGTGTGGTATGAAATGGGGAAAAGGCAATGTAGGAGGATAGTTCGTGGGGTGTGAAATAGGGAAAAGGCAATGTAGGAAGACAGTTTGTTGGGTGTGAAATGGGGAAAGACAATGTAGGAAGATAGTATGTGGGGT
>JAOBAT010118401.1:0-13753 GCA_026413305.1 Hydrozoanthus tunicans
AGTTTTTTTGCTATCTCATCAAATCCAAGCAAAAATTGATTTGAGCATGTAGTTATCTAAAACAAGGTATTGGCAGCGTTGCCTTGAAAGGAATATCGATGAATAGCCACAGAAGCGTCAAAACTCCAAATCTCTTACAAAGTGTTTCAGAGTCACGTGACCGTGCAAAGCCTCTATAGATAGGATTAGCGCTTTTGAGATTTTCAAAAAGTAAATAATTCTAACACTATTAGAAGTATTTGTAACACATCAGCTAAACGACCATGAGTGCAGGCTTACAAACAGAAGGATACCATCACACAGGGCTGAATGTGACGTTACAAATATAAAAAAGAATACAATCGTTTTTATACGTAACAGAAAATTCAGTTTCTTTGACAAAACAACAATTGTTTATATAAATGACAATAAATAGATTAAAGGTAAAGGTCGGTAGTTCCTTCAGCTGTCAGAGAGTGCTCTTATCAATAGAAGCCGGCTGTGCACCCTCTGTCAGTGCTCCGTTTTACGGGTGTTCAACGCTACAGCTACAGTGATAAGAAGAAAGTCGAATCAGACATTCAGTCACCGGGTTTGAACTGGGGATCTCTAGCTCCGATGAACGCACAATAAAGCCCACCGCATGCAATCGAAATTGTTGTCGCACATTCACCGCACACGTTTGCGAGAATGTGCAATAACCTCCGACAAGGTGCACTCACTTTTAAGGAACGCAAACATGTTTAATCCATGCGATCAATATTGCATGCGATAGAAATTGTATCGCAGGCCCCCGCACACAGAAGCGATGTGCTGCAATTTCGATTGCATGCGACGAAAATTGCATGCTATCACACAAGTGTGTGTATTGGGCTTAACCAACTGAGCTAAACGCCTAGCGCACGTGTTCCCTTCTTAAAACACTAATATTAACAAAGATAACTGAGTAGAAGCCCTGAACTTAAGTACGCATACCGTGTCTAAACGTGAAAGTAGTCTTCAGTTCAGAAGGGCCCTGGTATCTGTGCCTTTGAACTTGTTGTACCCAAGATGGACGCGGGGAGGACAGAGGCGAGCCAATGAACACCAGGGAACCGCGGTAATCACTGAAAACAGGATCTTTTGCACCCAGTCTTTTCAACGAGGGGTAGAGAGTCGAAAAGTATCTGTTCCCCTCATCTTGTATGGCAATAAGAACAATTTTGCTGTAGTATAAAAAAATATGCCATGTCCTCTGAACAAACGGTTACGACTAACAAGTTGCTTTTGTTGTTCTATCCTGCTTTCTTAGTAATAAAAAATCAGTTGTGTTACTTAATTAAGTTAATGAAAACTTTGCTCTCAATAACGCAACTTCAAACACACTCAATCTGTTGCTACCAAGTCATACCAACCCAGTGATAGGACCTAGTGCTTCACAATTTCTAGCATTTACTTGTTATGGTCAATTGTGACCCAGTCATTCCCACACATAACCTAGTGCTTTAAATTTCTAGGAATTACATATCATCGTCGATGGTGACCCTGTTATTCCAACCCAGTGGTATAACCTAATGGTTCACAAATTCTAGGAATTGCATAACGTCGTCGATGGTGATCGTGGTATAACCTAGTGCTTCCCAATTTCTAGAAACTACTTATCATCGTCGATTGTGACCCTGTTATTTCCACCCAGTGGTGTAACAAAGTGCTTTATAATTTTCTTGGATTACATATCATCGTCGATTGTGACCCTGTTATTCTCACCCAGTTGTGTACCATAGTGCTTTATAATTTTCTTGGATTACATATCATCGTCGATTGTGACCCTGTTATTCCCACCCAGTGGTGTAACAAAGTGCTTTATAATTTTCTTGGATTACATATCATCGTCGATTGTGACCCTGTTATTCCCACCCAGTGGTGTAACAAAGTGCTTTATAATTTTCTTGGATTACATATCATCGTCGATTGTGACCCTGTTATTCCCACCCAGTTGTGTACCATAGTGCTTCCCAATTTCTAGAAACTACTTATCATCGTCGATTGTGACCCTGTTATTCCACCCATTGGTGTAATAAAGTGCTTTATAATTTTCTTGGATTACATATCATCGTCGATTGTGACCCTGTTATTCTCACCCAGTGGTGTAACAAAGTGCTTTATAATTTCTAGGAACTAGTTATCATCGTCGATTGTGGCCTTGTTATTTCCACCCAGTGGTGTAACAAAATGCTTTACAATTTCAGGGATTACATATCATCGTCGATTGTGACCCTGTTATTCTCAGCTAGTGGTGTAACAAAGTGCTTTACATTTTCTAGGAACTACTTATCATCGTTGATTGTGACCCTGTTTTTCCCACCCAGTGGTGTAACAAAATGTTTTACAATTTCTGGGATTACATATCATCGTTGATTGTGACTCTGTTGTTCTCACCCAGTGGTGTAATATAGTGCTTCACAATTCATTGTTTCTGATTATGATCCATCGTTAATGCGGGGTTTGACCTGACGTCATAGCGCCAATTTTGACGCCTTTGAAAAAGGTGATCTTTTGTTTGGTGCACCCACATGGCCGCTTTGTCTATTATCTTTGATGTCTCTAGGGAGTGATGAAACTCAAAAATTGTAATCATCATCAAAATCATCTCAATCATTGCTTTTGTTCTCATTCTCACTATTTTACATTAGGGCGGCAGTGATATAACTGAAAAGTTTGCTTACTTGCCGCTCAATGCATTGAGGAAGTTTTTGCACGCAGCAGCATCCATTGTTCTCCCATGTGTGTCGTAGCTCATGACATGCAAAACTTCACCTGAGGGTTGACAAGAATTCCGAACTGCAACAATCTAGTTTGCAAAACACGCGACAGGCTCAAAACTGTGAAACTACTCTGCAGGAAGTATCGACTGAGCATAAACAGAGTAAAGAAGTTGTGTATTTATATTACTTCACCTTTAACTTGTACCATTTTTTTTTCTTATTAAAACATGAAAGGAAAAGAAAGGTAAAGTAGAAGAAAAAAATTGAGAGGCGACTTCCTTAATTCCATATATACAACACCAAGTTGCAAAACTTGTACACTAATCATTTGATAATATATAACATTGGCTATTGGCCATATTGAGCTAGCAGATGCAAGACGTGTGTCCAGCTGGGAATGGACAAGAACTTATCCTGTAACTCAGCTCCCCACGCGAGTCTCTGTAGCTCAGTGGGTAGAACATCTGACCGGTAATCAGAGGGTTGCGGGTTCGATTCCCGTCGGTGACTCATAATCTTTTTTCTGATCATTCAAACTGAAGAGGCGATTTCCTTCATTCCAATACATTACACGCTTAATGTGTAGTCCCCGGGGAAACAGAGTCCCGATGTCAGAAATCGAGGGAAAACAAAACTAACTTAATTCCCAAGGGATAATACATTAAGTGCTTTGTTTTATATTGAGACTTTTTTTGGTGATCTGCTCGGCGCGCTGGCAACAACGTAAACTACTGTGCAACTGTTCAGGATACATTTGAATTTGATCAGGGGCACGTGACCATAAAATCAAACAATCACAGTGCTCATTTTGTTGAGTGAAAATCTAGGTATATAACAAATCATATTGTTTCATAGTAATTATCATTCTTCTGCCAGCCTCTTTTTTCCTTTTCCTTCTAGTTGCTACTGTTATGTTGCAGTAAATGCTACAGCCTTCACAGAAGCAGTACAGATAATTTTTATAATTGCTGTGCTTTACAACACCGTGGCTGAGTAAAGACCAGCGTGCGAACGTCATTTTATCATAAATATAAGGTACGAATCAAAACACTCCTACCTGTCAGTTCGTCAAGCACCACTATGTTGTGCCCTCGGCGATGAGGCGAGAAATCCTTGCCATCGATTTTGATGAATGCGTAACCGCATCCGGGTCCTTGTTTCCCTTTATCATCGCACCCTTCACTGCGCATGTCGATATCAACTTGGCGTTGAACTACTGAGCCTTTTAAGTGATGTGTATTGTTCTTACTTTTAAACCTCAAAAACGCTATGTAGTTATGTTATAGTTTTTTTTAATCAATTTACAGGTAAAAGATATTTCTTTGAGATTGTATTCTCAATTTAGAATGAACTGAACTGAACAATAGGCCTTATGTATGTTTACGTCAAACACCACCAAGCCTCGCTTTCGAATCACGTAAGTGTGAGTACTTCATACTTCAAATCCCAAAGCGCTCACAATGAAAAGAATTCCTTCGTGGACACGGTTTGCACGTGCAAAATGCTTACACCTATTTCTTGAACACGAGGCTTGGGGATGAAGTTGACTAGTTTGTCGTCAACACGCATAAGGCCTATTGTTTTGTTAATATTGTAATTTTTGTTATTTTTACTATACAAGGTAGTAGTTACATCTTTACCTGCCCCTCTTAATGTTGGTTCGGTTTCTCATGCAACTGACTGGGGAAGAAGGTACCTGCCTTTGCTTCTGAGAGTTTACTATTATTATGACAATTATTATTATTACCATTTTTAATATTATTATTTTTATTGTTGTTGTCATTATTATTGTTATTGTTAATATCACCACCTCCATTATAATTTGTTTGTGTGTAAGAGTGATGAACTCGATGATTTCCCTGAATCAAGAATTGAATAGTTAGCAGTTCTTAATCATCAAGATAGTGGTATATGGCGTTGATGATGCATGAAATGGATGATAATTGATGTTTCGTTTGATGAGCTGGAGCGACTGAGTGCGGTGTTGGTATATGCATAAAAACAATGTTGCAGCACAGACGCACATTGTGTTTTTTGCAATACACTGCACTGCTTTGTACTTTTCTTTATCGCCTTAGAGTAAGTGTTAGATTTGTAATTAAGATCTTTGGAATAAAAACGTGAGCGGGCAAATCGCTAATCATTATATACACAATGCTTCGATACATTTTGAATTGCAGCACAAAGAAAATTGTTTACTATGGCAACAAAAACAACAACAGTTTCATTTCTACTGAGAATAAAAGCAAGAAAGGTACTACTTTTAAGCGAGGAGGTTTACCAATTTATGTGCGCAGGCCACCTGCATGTTTTAATAACAATAAGGGCAAATCATGACAGATGGCCTTTAGACAAGATAGATAAGCTAAGGTCAAGAGCACAAAATAAAAATATTCTAAATGTTGTTGATTTTTCTAAACAAAATACAAGACTAAGACAATAGAACAAATACATATACAAAAAAGCAGCTGTAAAAAAAAAGAAAAATGAAAAGTCAGCAGTATATACAAAACGTAGCCATTCCTACTCACCACTCGACGCACCAAGCTGGGACAGAAGGGAGTCTGTAGAGCAAAAGAGCAGCTCAAGTACGTGGCTGTTTGTTTTTTTCATATTGCTCTAGAAAAAACAAACTTCCAGACATCTATGATACGGTTACGCATCGCTTCGATGAACAGACTTATGATATATGAGAAATTGCCAGAAAACTAATTTGAGCATCTAAGCTTATTGTTAGCAACATTTAACGATTTCATTCCTGTTGTTTAGATAGTTCTGTTCTTTTGGAAAATTTCTCTTGTTTTGAAAAACCGTTTCATCATTATGTAGTAATCAATCTTACATACCTGTAGAACAGCCGTGTACCTCAACCCGAAGGGCAATACGGCCATTCCAGGTCTGGGGAAGATATCGGACGTACCGGGCTCTAAACGACTGCAGCTCTTTCCTGACAATGGTACTGGAGTCTGTGTTTCCTTGGAGAGTCTTTTCAGAAAAAAATAAACACGTAACAGCTGAGCACAACTTTAATATTTTTCACTCAATTTTTACGGCGTGAAGATTTATTTAAGGCTCGGTTGTTCAAAAGCAGGTTAATTCTGACACTGAGTTTAGAAAAATTGAAACAGTTGTATTTTTACAGTAAAAGGTTTGCTTTGATTAAAACACAGTCAAAAATTTTAGACAATACAAACATGCTAATCATAAATTTCCAAACCAATTAGTTAACGGATCGCTAGAAAAACGATTGTGGATAAAAAAACTAACGCGCGGTTTTAAAGGGTAATCGATGTTTGAACAAATGGGCCTCGGACTTCATGTAGCGTACTGAATTTTACTACTGTAGCAAATTAGTGCCACCCTAATCAATGTCGTCAGACGCTAAGTACTGCTAGATTCTGCTCGGATAAGTTAAAGAAGTTTTGCTTCGCTGGTTAGAGTTCGAATCAAGTGCCGCCTGGTAATCCCAGTTGGTAAGGCGCCAGTCTGCCGTGCGGGAGGCCCGGGTTCGATTCCCGGTGCCGGACCTTCACTCAGGGTCTTAAAATAACTGAGGAGAAGGTGCTGCCTTTGCTTCATCATCTGCAAACGCTTAGACCTTTGCGTCTTCTCGGATAAGGACGTTAAACCGCAGGTCCCGGGTGGCACACCTCGAAGGGGACCTCGAGTCCTATTGCATTCCCGTTATTCCTCGAATGAAATATGTTGTGAAAATAAAGCAAAACAAAAACAACACAAAGCGGCTATGCGTAGTCTCACTAAATGAAAACCAGAAACCGACCTGAGAGTAATCTGTCCAGCTGCTACCATCTGCACTGTACTGCAGCTTGTATGACGTCACCCACTCCGTCAGGCCGTCTGCACCTTGAGTGGATACCCCTGTGATCTTCAAGATCTTTCCGAGATCAACCTAAACAATGAGAGGTCGAAGTTTCTTCTGTGTAGCATCAGCAAATCATCTCTGTACAGCAAAGTTAATTGCTGGTAAACAGACCGTAACTGTCCAATTAAGAAAATGTGTGCGTGTTGATATTGGTTTCTCCCTCAAAAGGAGTTGTGTAACAGAACTAGAAATAAATAATTGTTCCAGAAGACAACGACAAAGAAGGTAATCGTCGAGGTGATAGTTTCGGATAATGTTTTAAAAGAAAACCAATCATTTACAACAAGCTTATGAAGATTTAGGACGTGTTATGAACTAATTTTGAAATTTTGACATTCTTAGAGGATGAAAAAAAACGCAGGTATAGTTTTCCATAAGCGTTCGACAAATGCTGGATGAAGCTGAGTACCGAACGAAGAACTACGCAGGTCGAGGAAACAACTATCTTTGACTGAGAAACGAAGCTTGGCGAATGCGCGTCCAAGGGAGATACCCGTCTTTTGAGAAATTCAATAACAGTAAAGCAACAAGTTAGTTTTGCAGGGTAATAGACAATTTGCCCAACCCCTCGTGTTCGTCGTGAGAGATGGAAACAGCTAAGGCTGGCCAACGGGGCTCTGCTGAAGCTACACGGGCTAATCCACCGTGAAGTGGATTGTATGGATTACAGAATCATTGAAGAAATTCAAACTCTGAAATGAACCACCAAGATAAGCGAAGGAGCGAGAGGACGCCCCGAGAACACGTAGATGCGTGATGTCGAGGCAGAAATGCAGGACTGGGGCCACACATGGAAAACCTTAGGTTAGCCCGAGAAAGGAAAAGATGGAGGAAGGATGTCGTTAATGGCGTATGCTTCAAGATGAGCTAAGGGCATAAATAGGTAAGTAAGTAAGTAGGTAAGTAAGTAAGTAAGTAGGTAAGTAAGTAAGTAAGTAAGTAAGTAAGTAAGTAAGCAGGTAAGTAAGTAAGTAAGTAAGTAAGTAAGCAGGTAAGTAAGTAAGTAAGCAGGTAAGTAAGTAAGTAAGTAAGTAGTAAGCAGGTAAGTAAGTAAGTAAGTAAGTAAGTAAGCAGGTAAGTAAGTAAGTAAGTAAGTAAGTAAGCAGGTAAGTAAGTAAGTAAGTAAGTAAGCAGGTAAGTAAGTAAGTAAGTAAGTAGTAAGCAGGTAAGTAAGAAAGTAAGTAGAAAAGTAAGTAAGTTAGTAAGTAAGTAGTAAGCAGGTAAGTAAGTAAGTAAGTAGAAAAGTAAGTAAGTAAGTAAGTAAAAAAGTAAGAAAGTAAGTAAGTAAGTAATTAGCTAAGTAGATAAGTAACGGGGTTTGAATGCAAATGGGTTTCCTGGTATTTGTCCGTACATACGCAAACGTCTTAATGCCTTAAAATAGGCTTTCTGTAAAGCATTCTGTCTGCAAGATGGCGCACCACATCATGTATAGCTTTTTTTGTTTTTGAGAACAGCTACGTCGTTAAAACAGGTTAACTGTTACCTTTAATACTCCTAATCTTTGTCGGATAACTGAGAAAGTTGGCCCTCAGGCGTATTAAATGATGAAAATGTAAAAATTGGGTTCTTCTTGTTGGCCGGATCTACTACAAATATAAAATCGTTGAAACCCGTGTAAGAGCAACACGATTTTGCGTGTACGGCTTCATCTAAGTAAAATGTCTATGGATGGCGAAAATATAGTGTTTTTAAACAGTTTTAATATTTGGCGTTTTTATGTATAGTTTTAATGTTGGAGCCAACCATTAGTTTCATCCTTTATTTGGTACGTGTAGAATGCAATTATCTAGGTACTGAACTTTTTTGAAAAACAAAACATCGGTAACGCACCTGAAGATATTGGTTAATACTGGATACACTTGGGCTCCAGGCCCCATGGCTGTTTGGGACGCCTTGAATGTTGACAGCGCGGGCGGTGTTTAGCCTTGCTTGTGTTGGCTGACTGGTGCTGTCAAGCGATGAGGACGCCGTAAGATGAGAATCAGGAATCAGACCATTTTCTACCCCAAGTGCATCCAGACAGTCTAAAAGAGAGATTGAAAGGGAATAAGTATACTAAAAGCAAATTCGGACCAAAGTCACCAGACTTGTAGGGGGAAGGGGGTGCAATGGATGCGTTTGCATACCCTTCCCCCCACAGGCGGAGAAGGTCAACCGTTTTTTGTTGACTAACAATTTGAAGAAGCAACAAAACTCTCTATCTCTAAATTGAACTTTAAGTTCAAAAGTTTGAACAACATCCAAGCCCCCGGATCCCCTTTCCTCTCCCACCCCAATTGCAAACTCCCGCAGAAAATCCTGAATGTGGACCTGATCAAGCTACATCTAGTTTATCTTTCGTAAACTATCTAGGGCAGTGTTAATATTTTACCAGGTTTTGTTTCAATGGGGATAACTATTGTTAAGAGTTGTGTGTTAAATTATATTTGTGTTCTTGTTGCTTATAATTTCTAATTGAACCATTTGTGAGTCTGATTTAAGAGGACAGTACGTTTGAACTTTTTTGAAGTATTGATTACCGTGTGAAAGGCATTTCGGATCCACATGAAAGGGAAGTATAAATATTAGTTCCTTTCAAGTAGATCCCACTTTAGAGATTGTAACCGAGATTGAGTCTGAAATACAGAAAAATTGCGAGTCAACCCACAGCGGGTAAATTTATCAGGGTTGGTTTAGTACGTTTCCGTTCAACTATGTCTACGTACACATAAAGGGATAAAAGGAAAAAAGCTAGGCTACACCACAAGATTTTGTGTTTCACATCTCTACACAAACAACCACTTACTCATTTCACAGTAGTCGTAGGTGCTCGAAGACGCTGCAGGAATCTTGCTTACAGAATTTCTACTAAGATAACATCTTTTGTTTTGCTTGTCATAGTCAAAAGATCTACAGGCGAATGACGTCTCTAGCTCACACGCATGCGCACATTCTTCCTTGGTCTTTCCGTTTAGTTGTTTATCATTGTGATTTGGGAGGTGCGAATCTTTAATAGATGTGAAGCGGCGCATTGGACTGTTGTCTGAAAGAGGAAATATAATAATCTAGATGTTAATGAAATAGTCTAAATGAGCTGGGCCAATCTGGTTTATATGTAGTTTTCAGGCGAGACTTGCTCAGGGAATATAGTACAATATATTGTCCGGTACAGAAACTATGGCAGCATAGCGGCCGAGTAAGACCTCTGTGTGTGTCCCTGAGCAAGGCACTTGAGTCAACTCAGCTGTTTAATTGAGTATCAGTTCTGCTGGGGCTAACCTACGATGGATTAGTGCCCGGGGGAAGTAAGGACTCTCATCCGCTTAGTATAGCACTACAGAAACCGAGGGTACGCGCCAGTTTAATGGGCCACTTTGCTGGAAAAACAATTTAACTTTGTTATTGAAACTATCATTTGCAATCAATAGAATTAAATAAACAGTCGTGACTGGAAAAAGTTATTAAACAATGGTACTGTTTGTTTGATCTTTAAGGTCACTGCAGGTTTGAGAGGAATTAATCAGGCTGATTAATGTTTCGAGATTTTTGTAAAAGTTATGTTAGAGTTCGTAGAGTTAATGTTGTCTTATTGTCCTAGTATAAGTACAAGAAATAACTAAAACACGTGAACCCCGGTGAGCCATTTATGACTTTATATTAGTTTGTTTTCATTAATGAGAAGGGAATTTGTGAATAAGAACACCTGCTCGGAATTCATTATTGGAGATAACTTTGTTATAAAGATTGTTCAAGTTTCGAGAAAGGTGAAAAACATGAACCCAGATAAAACGTTAGTTGTCTGCGTTAGTTTTTCTTTCTAAACGAAGCTCTGAGAAGGACTATTCATGAATGGCGAGTTGATGACTAATTAGCAAAAGCATAATTTCCGTTACAAGAATTTTGGTATATTACTCAACGAGTTGGTGAAATGAATTTTCTTGGCTGAATGATCGTTGCAAACATCTGCAGAACCTTCTACCCAAACCCTAAACAGATGACACTGCACATGCGCAGAACTCACCATCACATACGTACGACCTGGGCGTGACAGTGTACACACCACCAAGCCCATTCAAAAAGTCTGCCCAGGCTTTGACATTGCCATCTGCTGCTTTGCAGTTAAGTGCCATATTAAGGATGTCGTTTGCCGTAAGAACTTTATTCCACACATTCAACTGACTGATATCCCCAGTAAACGCGTCATCTGGACTGAACCCTCCCCCCAAAGTATCCTGTTCTTGGCCCAGTACCAAGTACCCACCACCGCGAATAATCTCCCCAGCCTGGAATGCAGCAGTATATCTATATGGGGTTGATTGAGACTACATTAGTATATGATATAACCAGTTGAGGTGTTTTGGTGCATTACCAGCATATCAACGAGTAAGTTTGACTTTGCTATAATGATTGCCACCTTTAACATTATCGTTATTTCTACTATCCGTCAAAAAAGAAAAAAAAATTATCGAAAAAACTTCTATTGAAAATTGTTATTTTAGGTTTCAAAAAGCGTTGTGATACTAAAGACAAGGAGAAACTCGGAAAAAACTCTGAGCCCCAGATGGGATTTGAACCCACGACCCTCCGTACTCTAGTCGGATGCTCTAACCACTGAGCTACTGGAGACTCTATGATGAGCAAGGATCGATTTTTGGGTTCAGACTGGAAGCGTTGTACCAGTAGTTGGCTCATAGTATTCCAGTATTCATCTAAGTAGTGCGGAAGCTTTACGAGTCAAACGTTGGGAAATAAAGTCACACAAGTGTTCAAACTGCGTACCCAAAACTGAAGCCAGGATTTCACAGGTGCCACACTTTAAACCGACTGTGTTAGTTTGTTGCTTAGGTATTGATAGCGCTATGATTGATTACAAATCTATTATATATACGAGAATAGGAGATGGTTATGACGTAAGAAAGCACGAGAAAGTTTCTTTCTTTATAGGTTTTTCCTAAAAGGGATAAAACAGCATCGTTTGAGTTGCTATACAATTTAGAAACTGGTTATGACGTGAGAAGGCACTCAAAAGGCAAACAAAAAATTCGGCTTCACCTCGTTTTCTCTCAACACTTTCCTCGCGCCCTGTTACGTCTTAACTATTTTAAAAATTGTATACAAACACGTGCGATACTTTTTCATTCTCTTATTGTAAACTAGAAAGTGATTTGATTAATATATTTTAAGAACCCGTTAAAAGTGGACAGTTTTTTCCTCTGAGACTAACTATTATGTTATTCCCTTTGGCCTTTTTAACGATTTTTTTTTATCTTAGAAGCAATTATCCGATTTCCTTTGTAGACATGTCATTGTTTTAAATACAACATATAGATTCGAGTGAAGCAACGGGAAACGAGGAAAAATCCAAGCTTTGGTGATCTACGGTATCAAAAAAGATCCCCGTAAATCCACACAAAGGGAAGAGTAAAGAACCTCTTAACTCGATGGGATTGGAACCCTCAACCTACGAAACAGACCTACATCGCTCTAACTAACTGAGCTACAAGGTCAGCTGGAAGTTTGAACTCCTTTACCTTTTTACTTCTCTCCCATCTTTATAAAAATACCAAGCACCTGAACTGCTGTCCCACGTGATCGCTATGTGATGCCAGTGGCCGTCGTTCGCTGCTACACCAACAAACTGCTGTTTGTTGTTTATACTGAATGAGAATGCCCCGTAATCTTCTAGGACCAGTGCGTTATCAACAACCTTTAAAAGTGTGTATCGAAAAGCATCTTAATTTCGCTGATATAACTTTCAAGCCAAAAGGAACCGAATGTGTTTTTGGTCTGCATCTTGCCTTAAACGTTAACAAAGTGATTTGAAAGTTTGGACAGTGATATGAAAGTTGTAGTTTTCTTTTGTCTGATAAGCACCGTAAACGTTTTAACAAGTCCCCTCCCTCCCCCCCCCCCTCCCTCCCCTCTCGAGCGGGGGCTTATTTAGCCCTTCCAGACGGGGGACTTATTAAAGAGGGGGGCTTATTATGGAGGGAAACTTTTATTTTAGCCAAAGACAGTAGCAAAACATATAGTCCGGCTACCAGATAGTTTAATAGTAACTGGCAACTTTGTGTTCCTCTGGCGTCCTTATCAGCACTTTACTAAAACTGAAACAGATATCAATACACCCGTTGACAATTTTTTTTATAAACGTCGTATGTTTTACCCCTTATTGTCTTTATGATGGAGGAGGGGAGGACTTTTTGGGAGGGGATTATCTAGAATTTTAATCTCTAGACGGGCGGCTTATTAGAGAGGGGGGGGGTATTAAATTGTTTACGGTATAGTCATATCATGTCGGTCATACAAGCTCGGATCCAGGCCACTGTGTTAAAACATCGAGCACAACTCGTAAACCGAGTTGTTCCATTTTACGTAGCTGTATAAGAGATAAACAGTTTGGAGCTAAACTTTGATAGGTTTTTCTCCCATACAGAGTGAGCAACAGACTTTTCTCTTTTTACCACTACAGAAACGGATATGTGAACCAGCTAAATGGGAAACTAGGACCAAAAAAGTGTTTCGTTTTCTATGTTTCTAGTAATGATGTATTAAATGTTCATTGTTCTGGTGATATTTATTGACGAATTTCCCTATTTCAAACAAATATTTTCTTTAACGTAATTTCCCTTTTCACAGTTCTTAGATAACTAACGCAGCCTATTATGACAGGTATAAACGATAATGAATCTCTGCGCACACATTCGCCTGATTTGACACAATTACGCGCTTACCTTGCCACCGTCGGTAGTCGCGTAGGAAACTGGTGTGCCAGGATTCTCTTTGTCTTTTGTTCTCATCCAAAAGGCGATAGTAAAAGCTACAAGATCAGGGATGCCGCGGACAACTGAAGCTGATGTAGCAACTCGGAGGGGGAAACTTACATCGAAGTCGGAAGAGAGCTCTTTTGGCAAAACGGAAAAATGCAAAGAAACTGTGATACCAAGAAAGTGCAAAAGCAGAAGTACGAAACTGTAACACTGTAAGTCGTTATGAACCGTAATTCAAGTTTCATACTCCATTTGATCATGAGTTATCCTTTTACTAGAATTAGCGGTATTGTTTTTTATTAAATTTTCAGTCTCGATTATTGTGATTCGCGCGTTCTGATTGGTTCATTCAATCTCGGTTATCAGCTCATATTCGGAGTTCACCAAATATGGAA